>CM026199.1:7872266-7955560 GCA_014839995.1 Xenentodon cancila
TTCTTAAACGTTTAAGGCTGATTCTAATTCTTCATGTTTTAACATCAGCACAAAACAGCTGCTTCTTCTCTTCATTTTCAGTCAATAAATAAGTACAGGATTAAGCAGAGAGACGTCTAAGCTTCAAGATTGTTCAGGCAATTGATTGATTGATTGATTAAAGGCTTAGTTCAAACAGGTTTTATGTATAGATAAATTCTTTATAGTCACATCTGACTTGACCCAACAGAGTCACCTGTAAATCCTTCTTAAATCTCTGCTTGTAAAATGACAGCGGCTTTCAAAAGCAGATTTGGCAGCTGATCGGTGGTAACCATTTGCCTGGAGAGGTGCAAGTGTTTCCAGAAATCAGAGCTAATTTGATTTGTAGCTGCCAGTACTGGGCCCTGACTGCTCAGACACAACACACTGCAGACCGAAACCTCCCCAAACTGATTCCTGCATGCTTTCAGTCATTTTTCTAAGAATCCAGCTGCTTTGCAGGATCATTTCCGTGGCTCATTTAGCATGTGTGTTAGATTAGATAAGTCACAATGGGCTATAAACTCTAGTGTTTATTGCTGTGTGTGTATCCCTGTTATCCTGGGGATTAGTTTCTCCTTTGTGATAACAGTTGACCTATTGTATACTTGCAGGTGTTTCCATGTCTCCAACCTCCCAGCTGGTTTCTCTCTATGTTCACCGGTGCTGCTGCAGTCCAGCCTGGAGTTCCCCTTCAGCCAGGCGCAGACCAGGCTCCAGCACCAGGCTGGACAGGGACGCATCTCCCCCTGTGGGGCAGGTAGACTCGTGGTGCCCACGAAAAAATTATTATTTTTAGTGTAATTCTGGAGATATGTTACTGGGACAGTATATTCTGGTTTTGTCACAGTGTGCTCTTTCACCATCCACTTATGATGTGTGATTTATGTGAAAGCTCCAACATTTCTGTCTGTGTCAGCTAAACGTATTACGATGTCAGTGCAGTAAAAGCTCGGGTCCAAATGGTTGGATTAGACTAGATTAACAGTAGTTCTGTCTACGTTAAGGAAGGGTTTCTCCAGCAGTGCCTGTCCAATCAGCTGCTAGTTTTAAAGCTGATAGACGAAAGAATGCATAAAAGAAAGGATGATTTATGTCATATTTTCAATTATGGATTAAAATGTGCCACCTGTGCACAAAGCCATGTCCAAAAACATTTTCAAAAATGCAAAAGAAATCGTGTTTAGAGACTCGAGCAGCAGACTCAGAACAGGTTGAGACTGATATATTTTCTCATCATTTTTTATCTTTAGTTGCACTTTTTAATTGTTTAAAAACTAAGACCAGTGGATGTTACTTTTTTTTTTTTAAGATGAATCTGTGTCAATTCTTCTTGAACCTTGCAAAATTTAACTCCTTGATAAGTCCCTGGTCATCATCTACCAATAATGTTTTTTCGTGATGTCATACATTTTTAATAGAAAGCATGTCTGAACTGGCAACGTTTCATTGAAGCTACATTTTTTAAAGTTGTGCACAATGATGCCTGGCATCATTTTGTACCGCCTTGGAAGAAAAATAACCAGTTTAACCGAAGTCACGTGTGTTTCAGCCATCAGCTGGTGTAATGTGGCAGAGCAGCCACTAGATGTCACTGCCAACGGCTACAAACATGGAGTCACCAAGAGGGACCTGGGCACACCAAAAGCCAGGTTAAACCAGTACTCTAACTTCACAAACGTGAATGTGTGTTTATTATATTTTGGTCACTATTGAGTTTTCAGAAGTATTTCTCCCAATTTTTTATGTTTTCAGGTCTCTCCTGTGTAAACTGGAGCTTTTTCATTCGTTCCTGTCTCTGGTGGCAGCCACTGAGCCCTCGGCGCTCCCCGACTCTCTCAGGTACAAACAAAATTCACAGTGGTTTTGATGCAACTGAGACAAAGATATATTGGTCTGAAAAAGACTAATGAGAAGCTTTCCTGAGTTGACGAACTCACTATCTTACAAACATCATGTATGCAAATACTCAAGTGAACATGCAACAGTCTCATTATTCAAAGGTGTGTGTGTGTGTGTGTGTGTGTGTGTGTGTGTGTGTGTGTGTGTGTGTGTGTGTGTGTGTGTGTGTGTGTGTGTGTGTGTGTGTGTGTGTGTGTGTGTGTGTGAGAGTATGTGTCTGTGAGAGTATGTGTGTGCACAGCTGTTGTGTCATTAGGATTTTGTTTGCAACTTAAACTACAAACAAAGCAGTAGAGGGTTTCACATTACCTGTAGAGATAAAACAACAAATTGTGACATTGTGCATGTGTGTGGATTATCCTGCATCTGTGTGCACACATGCATGACTTGAGGTAGTAAATTGACTGTATCCATATGGTACTTTACTGGTCACGTTTACCACTCAAGCACATTCACAATACAAGTGTCATTCACCTGTTCACACATTTATACAACACACTGTTGGGTTGTTTTCACAACAGCGTACTGTTTGTGGTTCGTATAACCTGTGCAGTATGTACTGCATGCTGATGTGGTGGTCATTGTTAGTATGTAGTGAGTTACTGTACCAACGATTCTGCTATGACACAACAGGAATCCAGTCATGTCACTGTTGTTACCACAGACTGTGTTAAACAAGATTGTCGCCGGCTTCCACTGTAGTGGCGCATGGCATTATGGGAAAGAGCATGCAAGGAAGACTGGTCAGTTGCACATTGGAAATTTTCCATATCATCCAGTTGTTTTTTTTTTTGTTTTGTTTTTTTTTAGTAGTTTACATTCTGAAAAATCACAACACTACTGTGTAACATGCAGTTTTGAAAAGAGTTGCCGTTTATATGGAGTACTCAAGCGCTCCCGGATGAGCGGCTCGGAGGCAACACTTGGTTGTTAGTTTTGCTCGGGGACACTTCCTCGGCCAGGAAATGAATCACCATCATATCTCCTGAGCCGCTGCCGCTCTGGCGTCCAAAACATTTCATTTGTTCTCCAACTTTAAATGGACCTCTACTTGTGCTTATGCAGGTAAGCTTGGAAGGATTGTAAAATGTTTATAAAATAATAGGCTCTGTTCCTAGCTGTCGTCTTCTGTCCAGTGACATTACACCTTGTTTGTGCTTAAATTCAACCGCAGAGCCACCTGTTTTCAAGGGAACTGATTTGAATCAACTTAAATTTGTATATTTAGGACACGAATATGAATTTGATTGTGTGTATGAGTGTTAATGGCTGAGAATCTCTTCAAAGATTGAGCAGGGGTTCTTTTGTTCAACATTTCCGCAGAAAACCTGATCTGCACAGCGTTTTCCACAGCACACACTGTCACACGCCTGAATGCCACACGCACACCCGCCTGAACGTCACTTAAACGCAGCAAGTGAAGCAACAGCATGTGTTTTTCTGACTGAAAGATTTAATGATGCACCAGTCTGTGAATTGACGGCTTTTTTGATCGGCGTAAGATAGAAAATGATCCTCCTGATCGTGAGAGTGATTATGAAATTACTGTACACTCACGGTGCATAACAAAGACTATACAGGACGTCCAGTTGCTACCGTGTAATCATATGAGTTTACAAGTCAACATCTAATGTCAAGAAAACTACTGTTAATAATGAAGAGGTCTGCAATGAATTTGCTAACGTTTTTATTGAGAAAATCCAGAAGATTAGAAAAGCAGTCAGTGCATCGACATCAGGCCGGGAACAGTGCTGGGACCAATTAAAACCAGTTTGGACAAACTGACACAGTTTTACCCATTCAACTACAAAAACCTGGAGGATATTATGGACCAGTTAAACTCATCCTCCCGTTTTCTTGATAGGATGAGTTTTTTTTTTTTTTTTTTTTAGTAGTCTGTAAAAGATAATTAGATTCAAGATGAACTTTACAAATATCATGTTTCTTTCTTATTCCAAAATGTTTAAATGTAAATTCTGACATTGTCATTAAAGTATTTGCAGTACATCATTGATCACTTCTAAGCACTCAACTATTCTCACCTTTAATTTGTAAATGAAAAACTTTTTGTCAAAACATGTTGCTTCACAGAAAATTGAGTTTCACATTAGGAAACGAAGAAAGAACGAAGAAATCAACCTCAAAGGAGGTTGATTTCAAATTCGGACCTGTTTAAGTGAGCGGCAGTCCCAGCAGTGTTTTGTTTTGTTTTGTTTTAGGGGTTATTTCTGCTGTGGTCTTTTGATCAGCTGATGAACAGCTGATGAACAGCTGATGAACAGCTGATGAACAGCCCATTTCAGTTAAACTGTCGGTTTCAATAAATTGCCTGCTCATAATTTTTTTTCTCTCGTTCCCATTTCTTCTTTTTGTATTTTGAAGTTCTACTTAGAACCTTCTTAAGAACCTTCCAGCAGTGCAAAATGCAAATTCTTGCAATTTCCCTAAATGGTCCTAGGATTCTGATGAGGAGTGTATTGTGCTTCTGGATGAGAATCCTCTTTATGGGCTGAACAGAGGTCCTTTTGTTTATCAGCATTCCAACAGACAACCTGATCCTGACCTGATCCTGACACACGGAGCAGACACACACCTACTCACCAACCATCAGCTCATGCTTCATGTGTGTGGCTTTGCATTTACACGTGCACTGTATGTGAATGCATGTACACATTCCTGCATGCACAGCACACATTCTGTTACTACATACCAAAACCAGTGCATACTTTTTCTGTCTGTTTAGGACAGTGGACCTGCACACTTACTGGGACTACAAGCTGGCCTCCCGGTCCTACCAGCAGGCTTGGCATCAGCTCCACAGTCAGGCCTTTCCTCTGTGGCCACGCAATGACAGAAAACTCCTCCTCTTTCACTGAAAATCAACTCTGCAGCAGGAATGACCATTTGGGGCTCGGTTAAAATGCAGGCTTTGTTGCAGCTAAAACTCAGAGGTCACATGTTAAAATAACGACTGACCTGCAAGTACCGTCTCTCCCAAAATTGTGATTCTGTCAAAACTCATTTCAGTGTGTCAGGACTCCTAATAAAATGACCAGTGTGTTTGCTCTTATTTCCATTGTTTGTTTCTCACTTGTTGCCTGCTGGGTCAGCTGGTCTGTAGCTGGGCCGTCTCTGTTACCGCAGCGGGACTTTCTGTGTTGTCCTGCTGCTCTGCGAGCCTGGTGACGGCTTTATTTTCACAGTCCATGCTCGGAGCGCAGCTGTCTGGTTGTGTTTGTGCTCTGAAAACACAGCTGGTTGAATCTGCCTGCAAGAGTCGTAGTGTTGGGGGGAGAAGACCTGCATAACCTGTTTTATTTTCTAACAAAAGTTTTGTTAGAACCATCAAGTTAACATTTATCTAAAGCAGAAACATAATTATGAATGCTCACATTTCAGAGGCACTTTTATTGTTTACTAAAAATGTATAAAATGACTCTGATTGACCAGCTGTTTAGTCTGTAGAGCAATGTTCAGGTTTGACTTGACGTTTCTTCTGCCTCAGGCTGCAAAGTCAGCTCTAACAGTCATGCTCTCCTCATAAAGACAGAATAGTTTGATTTGCGTGTATCTGCTCAACAGCAGGGTCCTTCATCGTAAACGAGCCAGTTTCATTGTAAGGGTCCTAATAATGAACAACATGCTGCAGATTTCGACTGGAATGGGCATTCGCATCCCACAGAAAATAAAAAGTTATTTACTTATAAAGTTTTTGGTGACTTTAAGAATAATTCCAGCTCAGTTCAAACTGGCATATCTGTTAGTGTAGTTATCGGGGGTTCACACTGAGTTTTATCTCTGCATCCTGTTGTGGGAGACTAAAAGCAAATAAAGGATTGTGCAACTAGCATATTCAAACTTTATTCACGCTCGGGGAATGTAAACATTAGTGGTGTAACAGTATATTGTTAGTCAGTACGGTAAATGTGATGTGAATAATGTGTGAATAGTCTGGGTTCATCTCAGTTTTTTTTCATATGTGATTCACATTAGATTCATGTTTGTTAGATTTCCAGCTTCTTTACCTCTTTAAAAACATCTAAAATTCCTTTACGTCTCCAAGGTACATTTGCCAATCATACAACACTGATAAAATATATTCTTGGATATCAACACATTCCTACATTTCTACAGGCCATGTTAAAAAAAAAACAACAAAAAAACTGACTGGTAGAAAACTGGTTTTGGGATGCCCAGAGTCGGGTAAGAGGGGAGATAGTTGGCTGTTTTCCTCTGATTTAGCACGAAAAACCAGAGCTTCCGCCAGAATTTAACCTTCATCTGAATCGAGAAGGAAAGTGTCACGATGCGGAGATTGTGGCAGGACCCAAATGTAGGAGAGGAGGCGTCGGGGGTTGGTGGAAAAAGTCATTTATTGAACAAAAAGTGCTGCTAAGCAAGGATTTCAAAACTATAACCTTAAAGGAAGTAAACTCCAAACAGAACTCAGGACAACCCAAGCAAAACTCCTAGAAACTCACATGCAAAAGCTAAACATGAAGAAAACAGGTGGGCGAACATCAGGAGAAACAAAACAGTGCAGACCAAACCGGAGGAAACGAAGGACTAGTCGGTATATCAAGGGGCTGATGAGACACGGGTGCAAACCAACTGGGAAAAGTAAACAGAACTAAACACGAGGATGCAGCCTGTCAAAACAAAACATGAACAAATACAAACCCAAAACCATGACAGAAAGAGAGAAATGAGATTCCTAACAGCTCTTTACTTTCAGGATTAGTGAGCAGATTGGTTTTATGATGTAATGAACTAATGTGAATGTGTGCTGCAAGCTGAAACCGACTTTGTTACCCAACATTTGTGATTACTTGAATTTTTTAAAGGTAGAGTAAGAAATCATATGCAATTCTGGAACTGGAGCACTTTTCTATCTATCTATCTATCTATCTATCTATCTATCTATCTATCTATCTATCTATCTATCTATCTATCTATCTATCTATCTATCTATCTATCTATCTATCTATCTATCTATCTATCTATCTATCTATCTATCTATCTATCTATCTATCTATCTATCTATCTATCTATCTATCTATCTATCTATCTATCTATCTATCTATCTATCTATCTATCTATCTATCTATCTATCTGTGGATGTGTATATATATATATATACATATATATACACACGTAGGCGTGGACAGAGAGTGAGAGAGAGCATTAATCATAAATTCCTTGGCCTACCTTTATAGTTTGAACTAGCCATCAATCTTTTTATGATAAATCAGTCTTTTGAGACACTCAACCATGCATAAAACTATATATTTTATAATCTTAAAAATGTATCAGGGACATTTTTCGACAAAGCATACTCATTACTTTGTTGTTGTTCTTTGTTGAATTATATTTTCAAATCCGTGTTATTACTTTAAGGTGAATACTCTACTTTAAAGGACCTGAATTGATCTGCTAATGACAGTGGAGATTAAAGAAAGACATCTGGGGGATGACAGCACCCTCATCACTTCACACTCACCATAACGGGAGATGTTGTTGAGGAAGAAACTGCTGAGCAAAAACGTAAATAGTTCCTAAGAAAGAGTCAGAAAAGAACTGATTATTCATTTTTTTAATGCGTAATCTTGAATGACAGAATCTAGTGCTTAGTGCAGAAAATAATCACCAACTACAAACAAATAAGAGGTACGAGGACAGGAGCTCCGTCTTTATATGTAGCTGATCTTTCTATTTACTGCACATTTTTAAATTTATTGCATGGACAAAAAAAAATAAAATAAAATAGGAGCTATACTTTAAATCTTCTTACTCATGTATGTGACGATGACCGTAGCACGACTGCAGGCAATTCAGTTTGGTTTTGCCAATCTGAGCACTTTATTTGTCCCGAAATAGAAGAGACATGAATAACTTTCTGTAAACAGGTCATACTGCCACCGCTTCTCATGTTTGCACCCTGCAGAGTGAAATGATGGATTACACTGATTAGATGGTGCCTTTGTGATGAAAATAAGTAATTTAGTTTTCACTGGGGAGGCGTGGCCAACCGCAAATATTCATACCTTCATACCAGTCAGATCCCGATGATATTATGTGAAAAATTATTGTATTGTGAATTAAAATGAAGAAAAAAGAATCCTAAAATGAAAAAAGTCAACTAAACTCTAAATAATGAATTGCTCAGTCCATAATGCAGAATTAAAAAAGGAATAAAATGCATATGTAAATAAAACTGGAGTTTTCAGTCAAACTTTATTTATACATAATATTTCATACAAGCCAGAAACATCAGAAATTAATTGCACAAGATGGTAAAAAGGTGCAGGAGACTAATGTGTGCCGAGAGAGAAAAGAGGTATAACAGCAAATATAAAACTAAAGACAGAATCAACTCATGAACGAAAGAGGCACGCCTTTAAAAATACTCAGTACAATGTGTCACTTTACTTGGAGCTGCACAAAAACAGTGATTAATGCGTAACCCCTTCCACTCACGCCTGTTTCGAAGCAGAAATACATCAAATTTGTAAAACGTTTGATGAGTGAATGAAGAGATGAGTAATGAATGAGACACCGGTAGTTGTACCACCTGAACTACCCGTCAGCCCCGCCCTCTCTCGTCAGCACCCGCTGACGTGCGCACGTTGAAAAAAGACTTTTACCTTATCATATGATAAAGTAAGAGAAGCTGTCTACCTTTTTTTTTTTTTAATTGTTAGCAATAGTTCATTTGTTGTCAGATGATAACGCACAAATATCACAGTTCAAAACTCTAATAACTTCAAGTAAAAGTTGATATTCATGCTTTCCTCTGAGTCTGAGTCCTGGAAACTGCTGACATCTGTTCAGCTGACATAATGTGCAAAAACATCAGCGCCAGACTGGGAAGCACTAAAAAGTGACGTCCCGGAGGACTCGTGCTGGTCCTCGGCTCGGAGCTGGACTCGCCACCGTGCGGGCATCCAGCACCATCCGCGGCCGTACTTCATGACCTTCTTTCACATGCTTCTATTCCATTTTAAAGCCTAACATAGTGCTACTTTACATACTGGAGACACATGACAGGATGTAAATGAATATGGTCACATGATCACAGGGTTCTTTATCAATTAGACTGAACACAAATATCAGTGACTAAGAAAACATGTTGTTACGTAAAGTCATGATTGGTGTGTTTGTTTATTTATTTTTTCTTTTAGTCTAATCGTAATGGTGAAAAGCATCTCTTATTTGCCTGCTTTTGTGGCAGTGTTGAAGAGTTTTCTCTCCATAAATGACCTTAAAACATATGTGATGACAAAAGGGCTACTTCTGAAGTCGATTTGTCATTGGCTGTAATGGTCATCCGAGCCTGAAAAGTTTGCTCGTTGGATCATTTTGTTGTAATCTTTTTCTTCCCCCCTCTTTCTTTTTTGATAATTTCTATCTTTCGGTATAAAAATTGACAATTGTGCCAAAAGTGCCAAATGTGTAGATACAATACTTGACAACACACGTAAAGGCCAATGTCTGAAGCTGTGTGCACCACCGCCGGTGTGTGTGTCGGGCCCTAGTGTGTAAGTGTACGTGTGTGTTGGGGGGAGACTGGTACTGGTGAAGTTATAACCCCGCGTTGTAACCAAAGGTGTTTTCTCCGCTGTAGGCCACGTACAAAAAGCCGTCCTCGTCTTTCTCCTTGTCGTACAGCTGGCCCATTGTCAGACTGCAAGACAAAAACAAAAAACACATTATGCCACACAGAGGGGATGCACATATTCAGGTCTCTGTAACAGATCTGTTCGTAAGTTTTTTAGGTTTTATCAACACTTGTTTTGATCATGATGAAGTCCTTAATTCCTTTTTTTATGTAACCGCATATTTCAGGAGTGGCTGTTTTAATCTGATCGGATGATACTTTAAGCGCAACTGCTACAGCTGACACCTGTAGAGAAAGTTAAAGCAACAGTCCAGGTCATGGACATAGACGCTGGACTCCATCCCAACCATTACTGGGCGAGAGGTGGACTCCAGCCCAACCAGTACAGCACAGGGCGGCGGAAGATCACGGGGCCACACCGACGCACAAACAGCCACGCACGCTCACGTCTCAACATCTACGGTCATTTCAGTCACTCGTTTATGTAGAATGCATGTTTTGGGAATGTGTGAGGAAACCAGAGTACTGGGAGAGAATCCACGCAGGCACAACAACAAGGAAACTCCACACAGACTGAAGCTCGGATTCAAATCACGTCCTCGAGCTATGAAGCAGTGATGCTGACCAGCACATAACTTTACTCCCGGTGAAATAGGTTGCCTGGTCCCTCCGTTTTCACAGGTGTTATGTGTTTCCTTGTTATTTTGCACTAAATTAAAGGGTCTGCTTCTCATTCCAAGAGTAAAATTCAGAATGAAATAATTGTTTTTTAATATACTTGCATTTCTTCCTGAATTCCACCAACGTTGCACATTGTGCTGCTGCACACAACAGAAGACATCCTGCAGCTATTATCTGTCAGTAAAAGTTAAATTATAAACGATTTTGTAACTTTAATTGTGTAAAATCGTCATAGTTATTGGTCATTTTTATCCCCCCACTTTAACACGCATTTACCGAGGCACAAATGTAATTTTACAAAGAGTTTAACATCTCAACTCACTCATCTCACTTTTTTTTTTTTTTAATTGTAATGGTGAGCAATTTAAGAATAAAAATGCATCGGCTAAGAACTTCAAAACTGGCCATACAGAATAACTGAACACTTTGGTTTGGCTTTGTTATTACTTACTGTAGCAGCAGTGTTTCTCTCACCTGGATTGAGGGACAGTCTTGTCAACAAAGAGGAAGATGGCTTTCTCCGAAGGCAGCTGGATGCGTTTCCTGATGATCCACATGAACTGGGCCACCGTGATGTCAGAGGGGACCAGGTACTTCCTCTTATCGATGTCCACTATCTGGGAGCCGGAGACCTTCTCCACTATCACCTGGAGGACACAAGCAGAGACGCAGTTTTATGAACGCTTGCTCTGTGGATGTCACTGCGAAAGCATAAACCTTTATGGTCTAATCAGTTGTTTATTATATTAGTTTGTCATGTCTAATACTAGCCTTTAATTCCAAGAGCATGTGTCCTCATTTAATGTTAACCAATGCTTAAAAAGTCAAGCCTTACAGGAAGAGTTCTTACAATGCTGGGTGCTCAAACAGGAAAAAAAACAAGCAACAAAGGTCTATTTAACATATTACAACTTTTAAAAATCCATCAAGATGTTATTGTGTCCGCAGGGGGCAAATACTGAGCAGTCAGTAGTTACGGAGTTCCTCACAATATAAAACCGCTTGAATAAACGGTGACTGGCGTATGCCAGGATTTTCTGGGTCTATTTTTCCAGAGTTCTGACAGACATCACATGTCGGGTCATTCAAGGATGCCCCCGGGATTTAGCTGCATTGCGAATGGCGGCGTCTGAGTGTTTGTGCAGATTTGTCATTGATCTCCACAGGAGCACTGGATGATTCATTCGTCCAAAAAACAAACAAAAAAATAACATCCCTGTAGTTTTGGACATTTTAATGTCCAGATCTAGTGACCTACACTATTCTGTAACGTCACAGACTAAAGCTCAGCGGTCCTGGCTGTCGCCACGCAGCAGTGAACCGACGCCGTCATCTGTGAATTTAACACCTGTCACGCCAAGCCTGACACATATTTGTGTAAAGAACAAATAAAGGGTAATCATTTGATTAAAAGGCACACCGACACTGGATAAAGTGTCATTAATTTGAAGAAGCTGTGATCTACTGGATAAAAACATTCATGAACCTACAGTTCAGACCAACAAATGAGACGCTACTCTGGTAAAAACTGATGGAAAACCCACGAAGACCTGCCAGGGTCAAGATCAGATTCAGCCGTCTGCCAGCGGCGTCATCTGCTCCGTACTGACCAAAAGGCAAACTGAAGCAGATCTAAATATAGATCGTTGGACTTTCTCAGTCGACAATCATTTAATGTATCCACCCGCCCGTCGTCTACACTCGCCTCAATCCTGCTCAGGGTTACACCGCTGGAGCCGTTCCCAGCCGCCAGCAGATGAAAGGCAACACCGCTGAAGAACATCTCCCGACTACAATAATGAGCTAAAAGACTATTAAAAAGAGTCCAGAAACTATTGAATGAATCAACAAACTTTTTTGGACTTAATCCCCATCACTAATGTCATCCCTCATATTCAGGCTGTGAACTACGAACAAACCGGTTTTGCCCCATGTCCTTATAATTTCAGACCTTATGGGAATAACTACCGGATCTCTTTACAAGGGTAAATGAAGCTGATGCCATCTTGGTTAGGTCATCTCGGTCCAGATCCCAGTCTGTATCACTGCAGTGGGGACACTGGACGCTCTCTGCTGACCAAACGGTGCTGCAAACCAGTATAGCCTTCTCCATACTAGGTTTATAACGCCTGTCCAAGAGTTAGGCGGCACTTCTGCCAAGGAAGCTAAGAACTTTGAGTTCTGGGGTCTTTTTCATAGTTCTACTGGACTGTACTGAACTATAGAAGCAAATATATGTGTTTGTGGGGTCTTTGTAAGCCCCCACCTCCACCTGCATACATGTTTAGTGCATTTTAAGACTCCATTAAGACCTTGAATTAAAACGCGTCCTGGGAAATCCGAAGGCGGATTCAAATCTGATCAGTCAGGAGATGTGAAGGTCATCTGGGACACTTGTATCCTGATCGTCTTTGCAGACTGGAAACAAAAGCGCGAAGGGACAGTTGGCTAGTTACAGAAGATAGCCTAACAAATGACCATCGCCGGCGGGGCAGATAACTCGACGACCACAAAGAAGCTCTTGTCCTCATGCTCGTGTGGATCTTTCCTTGTGTTGTTGCCCTCTGATCTGCATTTGATATATGCTTTGTTAACTTGTTTCCACCTGCTGCCTTTGGGGATTAAAACTAACTGCACATTGGAAAGGGACATGAATGTTTAATTGCATATAGAGCGGGAATGTGAGATCAAGTCAGATGCATTTGGGTATAAATTTTCATGCCAGGCATGAACATGCACACATGCACGCACACACACTAATCGCTGGATTTCTCAGGACAAATTTTAATGCAGTGTCTGAATGGGGCTGCTTGCTTCTTTGTTCCCACCATTTATAGTTTTTTTTTTTTTTTAGATAATTGTGGCAGATTAAAAATACGAAACTAAATGTAGCAGGTAATAATTATGAGCTGGAGATGAAACCACAGGAGATTTATCCGTGGGATAAATCAGGCGTGCTTTATTGCCTGAATTGGAAAACCTTCAAGCAGGACAGCACACTGTGTGATACTCATCAAGACCCCGTACCACAGGACGCGCTCCCCTGGAAACATTAACATACAGACTATTGAGCTGACGTACGTACAACACTGGTTCTAAGAGCAGTTTAAAAGATAAAACACTTAAAAGCTAAATTTTGGTTTTCAAACCTAAAAAAAAAAAAAAAAGAAAAGCAGAATGTGTCAGTTGGGTAATAAAGTACATGACAGCTCCAAAAAACATTTAAATGAATACAAATGTTTTATTGTTTGTCTTTACTTCTACTTTCCTTTTCTGCAGTCTTCTCTGGAACTGAGTAGAAAAACAAAGCCCCTATCTGTAAAAGCAAACAATCAACAGTCGTTTGACTATAACAAAAATAGAAAGAACTTCCTGTTCCTGCTTGGAGTCTTCCTGTTATCCGCCATTAAAACAAATGATAATAAAATAAACAAATCTCTGAAACCTAACTTTATACTTAGTACCTTGCTGTTCTAGCTACCTGGGTGTGAGCTTTTAAAAGCCTTTCAGAGCGTTTCGTTATTTCAGTAATTTGTAATAAAACTGGAAAACACACACAAACTGGATAACAGTATTTGGATACAACTAAATGGAACATAATTGACATAAATCCTTGTTATAGACTTAAATTGGTCAGTGCCCTCAGCAGATACTGGGCTTACACTTGCTTTTATCCAGGATTAGTTTCATCAGCATTTAACTGTGTTGCTGCATCTCTACAACTGCACTGAACAGAGGAGATGCTACTCTCGTACAAAAATCTAACAATGGCGTGAAGACAAACAAAGCCGTTTTCCCACTGACCAGGTGCAGTTTAAAAGCGACAGTAAAGACGGGATGCATTTAACAGGCATTATCATCCTCACAAAAGCCAATGGTTATGACTTCCTCAGCTGTCTGCAACCCTCTAATGTCGAACATCTACCGTAAGAGGAACTTCTAATTATCTCCTTCCTTTTTAGGGAGTGTAGAGCTGCAATGTGAATTTGCAATCCTTTACAATATGAACTAAGGCTTTCATGTGGCAACCTTTGACAAAGAAACTTTTATTCAGTCCAGAATTGACCGAAACTGCACTAATCTCGGACTCAACATGCCACAAATCTCCAAAGAAAATATCCCATAATGCAAGAGCTGACAATAGCTGGACAGTCTGCTACAAATATGTACGCATCATTTTGCTCTCTATAACTTGCTTGTCTCTTAATAAATCGCAGTTTATTAAATTACAGTTTAATTGCATGTGCTTCTTCCTGTTTTTGACACTCTTGGCTTTGCTTTTCTTGGCCTGGGTCAGCATTTGTAATTAGGTTGTTAAATAAAGCTGCTATTCTTTTTTTCCTTGGTGGTTAAAAAAAAAAAAAAAAAAAAAAGATTGTTGTTGCAGCAAATATGCACGGACAGTTCCTTAAAATTACAAGATAGAAACCGCAATGTGACCAAACAAGACACATCATTTATATTTCATACCCTTTGGATAAGGATGTGGTCCTGCAGCTGAGTGTTATGCTTTTCTCTTTTTTTTGGAGTCTTTTTCATTCCAGATATTTGGTAAAGTTTTACTTTAGTTTCCCCTGGACTTCTGTGTTTGTTTTGTGTGGTATCTTGTTTCACGTCTTTTCTTGGTCTCTCCGTCCTGATTGTCGACCCCTGTGTCCAGGTAGCGTTTCAGAGTCGGTCAGTCAGCGCGTTTAGATGGCGACAGGGAGAAACTAAATACTGCCTGAAACTGTAAGTTGAGTTTGCATGTAAACTTCTAAGTCTGACTCAAATGGAGCTACACCGAACTTCTCACATTGGGTCTGACACACACAAGCGATGTGTTTGGAGTCGGGCTAATGCACATAAAACACCCAACTGGACAGAAACTGTGCTCTGCACATGTTCAACAGTTCCCAAAGCCGATACAGATAAAATAAGTTTAATATAGTCATTTTTCTCCTCTCCGTCTTACTAGTGCATCATTTTGTTTCCAAGCTTGTTATGTTTAAGTTGCACTCCCCATGTTTCTCACTATTGTCCTTCCAGCTCCATTCGTGACACTTTGTTCACCCAAGTCAGAGGGTTGAGGATCAAAACTAAGCTCTTAATTTACAGGTTTCTTATTTCCTTCACTAGAATTGTGAGTGCTGGGTAGTTAACAAAAGAAAAAAATACTTATGAACGCAGCAGGACTGCGTTTCCTACAAACAGTCTGTGGAGGGGTGAGAAACAGCAAACCGATCCTTCAAGTCGGGGGAACCAGCTGCATTGTTTTAGACATATGACCAAAATACCATCTTGAGCACCTCACTTGGTCAGTATTCCAGATTGATTCAGCTGTGAGGAGGTCATCAGACAAGCACGTCACACCAGAGGGATTAAATATCCTCTCTGTCCTGGAAACACCAGTCGTTTTTGAGAAAGCATACTATACTAGTAGTGCATACTGACTTTCCCAAATTAAGTACACAGTATGCAGTATGCAAACACCTGTACGACCAGGAAGGTTTCTAGTTTGTGGTCACATGACCTGCGTCCGTTTGTGCTCTAACAGAGTTGTTTTTACGTTGGCATACTATGTACTAACAATGGCCGCCGGATACTGTATACTACATGATAGGTGCAGTACATAGTATGCAAGTTAATATTAAAATGACTGAACGCCTGCTGTTTATATCTCTTTAGAGATATCAGCTGTTGGAGGACACACAACTCATGTTTTGTATATGTGGTTCAGCAACATGTGAACAATATGTCGATATAATTTTTAATATGGTTTGTTGGCTTCACACATTCAGTTTTAAATATATAGGTAGAGATTTAACTGAGATGATTGTTGACACTCCCAAGGTCAACACCATAGACGAATTGTCTTCATTCCTGCTACAAACCACTGATCACTCTGAATCAGCCTCTTATCACTTGACTTAATGTCACTCCATCTCGATGCTTAGTGTCAAAAACACCCTTCCCCCACAACTCACCGGCACTCTGTCAGGGTATTTGTTGCGTATTTTGGCTGACTCCACACATCGGTGCTCTGAGGGAGAGACAGCAAACAAACAGGAAGTCAGAGATTAAAGGGATGACTAAGGTCTCTTGGGATTCCTCCTCTTTGGCCTTACAGCCAAGCCTCATTCAGTAGTGCTCCACAAGCACGGCAAAGCACAACAGAAGGAGCCACAGCAGACAGAGGTGCTTTCTTAACTTAAAATTAAAAAAAATAAAAATACAAGATGCAATTTAACGCAAAGAAGAGAGTTCTTAGTAGTTTTAAGCAGTGTTAGAACATAAAGCAAAAAAAAAAAAATAAAAAATGTAAATGCACATTCATAAAAGAAACTCCAGAAGAAAATAGCACAATGCATGAAAAAGCATAAAGTCTGCACTTTAGGATAAACACATATGAGAAATATTTATCTTCAACTTTATGTATTGCACAACTTTAGTAATTTTGCAGAAATCAAAATTTAAGTTATAAGCAACAAGAACTTTTATCAAGTGACTTCAAGCATACTTAACATCAGCGGTGTGCAAGTGCACTAATTTAAGGCAGGCCCCACATGCAGCAGACAGATAATGCTCAGAGGCCAGGGAGGGGAGGGTGAGGTGATGGGTGATGGATCCATTTAGGTGCACTTGTTCATTAGCCCAGATAAGAGCCCTACTTTTAGTCATGTTTCATTAAAAAGGAGCATTAAGGTTATTTGACAAAAGTACACACACAAAAACTGAGATGAGCGATAAAAACAGCACCCAAGCTGCAATACAGTTTTCTCATCATCAGGATTTTGGAGATAACCTTACATAAAACTCTTTAAAGAAATATTTTAAATCGATAGTCCTAACCATAGGTTTTAAATAGTGAAAGAAAACAAATTAAATTTGGCATCCGTGTCTAGTGTTGGGCATAATAAATTTAAATTAAATATCCTATCTTTAATATAAATCCTGAAACGAGTTGCCTAGAAGCCAGAAGCAGCCCAATAAAGTTAAAGCGCTATTAGTTATTTATATATTAGTTATTGCAGGTTTATTACACCCTTTTGTTATATCTGGTAAATCTACAAGACCAAGGCTTTTTCTTTTTTTTTTTTTTTTTTAAGTAAAGCTTGGCATTATCAATTATTGTGCATTCGATGGGGGGGGGGGGGGGGCAGTTCAGGGTCGGATCATTTGTCATTTTTGGATTATAAACGATGCTAATCGTGTTTTTTGAAAGCAGCCAGCCTGCAGGAAATACTTGTTAGCATTAGTTGCTCGTCATGCAGCGTAAGCCACTTTCGATGAACAGCAGTCGCTTGGAGGTTGCAACGACAAACATGCATTACTGCGCTCACGGAGGGCGATACCGCAAAGCAGAGAAACCGATGCGGGGACGCAAAACAGACACAAAGGTGCGTGACGTGACGATAACATCTCTTCTTTCATAACACTCCAAACCCTTTTTACCGAGGGAATGGTCCTCTTTGAACATCCATTTCATCTTCGCTGGATCCCCGCACTCAGGCGTGACGGCAGAGGAGAAAGGCAGGCGTCTAAATCAGCAAATAATGTCGGGTTGATTCCCAAAAAACGGTGGAGCAGAGCGATCAAAATAAAACGTCAACAAAAGGCGTCCGCTCTTCAGCTGTCCGTCTAGCTGAAAGGTGACGTCACCGCGTGACTGCGGAGTGGTGCTGCTGCCTTCAGGTGCTCTTGGAAATAATCCGCTCAGTCGGTTGTAAATCCTCACTGTACAATGGAAACTGGCGTAATTTTGCAAGAAACCTTTCATTACGGGGGTTTACGGGAGTCTTGCTCCATATATATATATATATATATATATATAATCTTTCAAGCTACCTCAGTAGGTAGCTTATACACAAATCACTACATAAAATAGTTGTTTAAAAAAAAAAAAGTTATTTATACCTTGTTTCACCGACGGTCCTCGAATGCATCCTAAGCGCCAACAGCTGTAGCCATGGTAACCCTGAGAAGCTCCACTAACATGGCGCGGTGCTAGTTCACTGGTTCAAAACGCCATGTTTTTTTCCATTTAAAACCAAATGAAAAGCATTTTTAACCCACATACAGTTCAATGGCCATTACTTAACGAAGGTTTATTAGTGTTTTTCTTTTTTAATTGTATGTTCATGTTTCTCGTCGTTTAGCCCTGTAGCTTAGCATCTGGGCTATCCGTAGCTTTTGAAACAGCCGGTGGCTACAGGTCTCTTAATTTCTTCACTTATGGCTTTCTACGAAGTTTACTCTCACCCAGCTGTGATTCGGTACAAAACGAGCGTGTGCACAAAGGCCACTTTGTTTCTGGTTGCCGTTTTGTGCATCACCTACGTCGCACCGCTGCTGGTGGCTTACAGGAGCCAAGGTACGGTATCGTAGCGTCACAGAAAACCTGAACACGTCACGTTCGTTTTACAGTGTCGGAACTATGCATGTAGCAAGTGTAGTGAGAAGACGGCTAATCCAAGAAAGACACCACTGTTTCAGTTTTTAGAATAAGGCTCCCCTGAAACTCAAGGCTTACCTAATATAATATCATGTATTGAAATAATATACAGTGTTGTTCATATTGTCACCAATGTTTTGGGGATTTGTTTCACTGGGATACAAATTCTGTAGCTGCTCCATCTCATGGCCTTTATTTACACATGCACATGTGCTGCATGTGTATTTGTCCTTGAAGGAGTTTGGAGTTTCATGTGACATTAATCCTGCAGAAAACACTGTCAGTGATACTGATACTGAACAAAAAAAAACAACACATAGCCTTGAATTAATAGAAGTTACTGATAAACATTGCTGGGAAGTATAAAATAATTGCAAATACAAAACTAGTTAAAAGTCAAGTGAGAGTTGGTGTGTTTGCATGTCCTCATAAAGCTTTAAAAATACTAACCAATCACTATTTGCATTTCTGAGTCAAGGTTAAAACAAACAAACTAACTAACTAAAAGAACAGTTTAATCTCCAACAAGTTGAAGTTCACGACAACTGGTTGATGTTTCAGGTTTCTGGATAAAACGAAGCACTTACGAGGAGCAGCCAGTTGTGAGGTTCCAGTACCAGACCCTGATGGTGGCAGCGACCAGCACTCAGGGAGACTACGTCGCCTGGAGCACCTTCCCCCGTCTCAACAACATGCTTGGGACAAACCTTCGGATCCCCGCTGTCTCTGTAAGAACCGATCATGTGTATTTCCCTTAAATTAATGCTGCATCACTTATTGAACAAAGTCCCTTGAAATGTGGTTTTAAGAAAAACAAAACTGTGGAGATCAACTTAATATCTGCTCATTTTTGTGGTAGTTGGTGGTATAGTGAAGAAGCCCAATGGCTAAGTGCACTAAAAAAAATAAATGAATAACAATAAAGACTAGGATCTGCAAGAGGTAAAATAGGTGTTAATATTGGTGTGTTGTTTCCTCCATGGAGAGAACTGGAGGAGCAGAAGAGGCGGAAAAATTGTTGCCACGGTGGCCTTATTTCACTTGGACTTTATTTTTTATATTCTACATATGGTTCATGTGGTTTGATGCTTTCAAACCATGTAAAACTACATTTCATCCAAGTGGCCACAAGGAAAGCCCTGTTCATCTCTGGCTTGCAAATACCCTGCCTGCAAAGGGTATCTTATGGTTACACCGGTAGCCTGTGGTAGATATCCAGCAGACACTTTCTACATTTGCATATTTTTCTACAAGGAGCATTAAATGAACAGATAGCTATCCGTATGGGTTATATTAGATAAAAAATAATGACAGAAAGCAGACAGTTGTTGGCAACGTTGTCATGAACTGTGATGAGTTACAGAGCAATTAAATCTGTAATGTGATGATGATGTGGGGTTGTTCATGCGTTCATCTGTTCATGCCTTTTGGAGCCATGGTTTAGCAAAGTTTCCAGGCGTCACCAAATCTTCCTTTATGTAATTGATTGGTTAATAAGTACCACATCTGTGTTTATGTAAAAAAAAACGGAAATCGAAAGAACTCTTGTTATTTTGTTATTCATTTTTGAAAACACAAAACAAACACTTTCCCTTGAGATTTGATTCTCATGTTAAAACTAGATCATGAAAAAATCCCCAGGGCTGAACCTGACTTTGATGTTTACTTTCTCAGAATTGTTTGACAAGGAACTTTATTTGTGGTTGGAATGACAAGTACTGTTTATGGTGAAAATCAAATAGAAAAACCTTATTTCTTCCTGTAGGTTAGTGCATTAATATGTAGTCTTGTGTTTATTAGGTGAGATTGTATTTATTGCTTCTTTGCACATCGTCAAACTCTAAAACATTGGTGCAGATTTTTTTTGGTTTAATCATCATCAGATAATGTTTGTGTTTAAGGGTCTGGTTATCAGAAAGGTTCAATATAACACAAAATGGGCCAAAAATTGATAATGTAACTCACAATGAATGTCTTAAATTGTAAAATGTTTTCAAGACTCATGCAACACTTTTTAAATACTGTAACAATCAAGATTTTTGAAAAAAGGCATTATGAAGGTCCCAGGAACCGTTTTTCTCCAGTGCCATCATATTCCTCAGCTACGTCCCACTAAAGCCAGCAGACGTAGAGATGTCAAGGTCTTAATGAGGTAGTTAAGGTTAAGAAGACAAGCAGACAACCACAGTTGATGAAACTGGAACGACTCGACTTATGGAGCAGAACAAGCACTGAATAACAGTTTTATATTATGATGTTTAATGATTAAAAGATAACTCTTACTCAGAGTTCTTGGAGGAAGTAGTTCCAGTCAACCCTCAAATATACGTAATTGTCATTTGTGTGTCACGGGTTCCTTGTGTGGGTTTATTCCATTGTTATGAAATATATACAACAGTTTTTTTCTCAACCATCAACAGCACAGTAGCATATTATGGGTGTCAATATTTTTAGAAAAAGCATACATTTACATTCCATGTTACATTTTTATGTGATCACGCTCTACAGGTGAGAGAAGAGGATCTGAACGAGGATGGAAAGTTGGACCTTTTGTGCTTTCAGCTGCAGCTTCCTCTGAAACCTGACGAACAGGTGTACAGCGTTCAGCTTCTGATCACCTTCAGCTACCAGCTCTTCGTACGTATGCCACTGCACTGATCAGTGTGTCAGCCCACACACATGAGTCTGTGCTGCCACGGAGAAACTCACATTAAGACTGAGTTAATATTTTATGGTTAAGTCTGTATCGTTTTTGTTTGGATTGAGCAGATTATAGATAACATTTGCCTATTTGAGTTGAGGTCAGAGGGTCTTTTTGCAGCTGAAGCAGCGAGGCCCAGACCCCCTCACCCCATTTCCTCTGGGAGGATAATGTTCCTTTCACTGCATAGCTGAGAAATATAATCTCTCCAGGGTTCCCTGTATCTGCCTCAGCGTCTGCTACTAGTCGGAGATGCGCAAAACATCTCCCCATTTAGGCATCCAGGAGGCATCTTAAAAAGATGTTCGAACCACCTCGGCTGGCTCCTCATGATGGGGAGATCCATCCCACATAACTCAGCTTCTCACCCTGTCTTTAAGGGGCAATCCAGTTGTCTTGCAAAAAAAAAAAAATTCAAATGCTTGCAGTCTTTTTCTTTTGGTTACTACTCGCATATGTGACTATAGTTGAGGGTAGGAACTTAAATGACATGTAAACAGAGAGTCTTGCAACATTTAACCCTTTTTGAATGAAAACCATAGTCTCAGGTTTGGAGGTGCTGATTCTCATCCTTGCTGCTTCATATTTGGCACCAAACTGCTCCAGTAAGAGCTGAAGATTGGACCAAACCTGCTCCCTTAGGGACTGAATGGCTCGTAGCAATGGACCCAGTATCCCATTCTCCTGGAGCACCCCCAACAAACTACAGCAAGGGACACAGTCAAGTTTAACATCTTTTTCCCTCCCTCAGTACATGTTTGGGCTTATCAGTCTGTCCAGCATTCTCCCCTGACATCTGATCAAACTTACCATCCCAGCTCAGCGCCTCTCTTTCAAAGCACACAGCTGCAGATCCAAGGACATGACACCAAAGTCAGTCATCAAACTGCAGCCCAGAGTTTCCTGATGCTATGAGCACCTATGGACACTCTGATGTTTGAACACAGTGTTTTCTGTGGACAAGCTGTGATGCACAGCTGTGGACTTCAGGCTGTTCCTCTCAGTCACCCCCTCTGGGTAACACTGTGCTGGATCCAGAGACCAAAGTGCAACCAGTACAACAAAAGTGGCCAAAGCTTTTACCACCCTAATTTGTTTAGGCAGGTATTGCAGATGCAAATCCAAGAATATATGTATTTTAAGAAATGTAATGGAGCTAACATGAGTTTACTCACTCTGGAAATAAATCCATAGAGTACTATCCTGTTCTGATCTGCACTTGTAAGTCATTGGTTAAATTCAGACTTTTGTCAGGCTTATTTGCATGAAAAAAAAACTGTTGTGCAATGTGTTTTTGTTTTTTTTTGTTGTTTTTTTTTGTCCTCCCAGACTCTGCAGTTCCAGTGCTTTATTTGCAGAGCTCACAGCATGAGTCACAGTAATTGGTTAAAAAGCAAAAGCTAAACATAAGACCTGTTTACCCAACTGATTGACAGCGGTTAGGTTTTGAAGAATGCCCACACACAACCACACAGATATCTTATGGTTTTACCAAGCACCATGGCAGGTTGTCTTTCACTTTGACATGAGAGATACCGGGGCTGCATGACAGCTGGAGGGGAAAATACTGCGCTATCAACCATAAAACAAGCAAGCTTGAAATCTATTGTTAGAGATGATTGAATTACACCATATCTAAGTGGTGAAGGCAAATCTCACAATTTCCAAGCTACAGAATATCTTTAACTAATTAGCCCACGATCTCTGTTGCCTCATTTGTCATAGGAACGTTTCATTTCACTTTAGTTTATTAACCCTTTTATAATATTTTTATATAGTGTGGTTTACAAATGGTCTCATACAAACTTTTGAGATCAAAAGCTACACGTAGAAATGAGCGAAGCAAAGAAAACGAGACTAACGGATGTCTTCAAAACATTCGTTCGACATGTGGTGTGTCTTTTGTAATGTTCACATATTTCTTTGCATTATTCTCTCCATTAATGGAAACAACACTGCTGGTAGAGCTGATACGGAAGCACAAGAGGGCACGCTTAACAGAAAGTTGTTTTTATCAGGTTTTTACACTGCCAGCTGTATTTCAGATGATTGGTGTGCAGATCTTAGACATGTCTCTTTTTTTGTTTTATTTACACATTATCAAGCTGTGTAAGTCAGATATTGCAAACGTGCGTATATGCAGTGGGCTCATTGCAGCCTTGAGACCAGACATCACCCGCCCAGAACAAATATCACTGTAGCTCGATAAAAGCCCTGTTTTGCCAAGCAAACTGGATACAGTTTGTCGTCCACTTGTCACTAATGATGTTAAAATAATGCATGACCATTCCAATGGCAAACAAGTCCACTGATAAGTTTAAGAAGAAGTAACCATTGTTTACACTCATTGACATTTTTGCCAGCAACTAATTTGTTTGTGTCATGCTATCTAAAGGTGCTTGAGTTGATAGTCACTTGAGGCACCCAAACATGCATTCAAATACAGAAAACAGAATTTGAAGAGTTGAAGTCTTCACAGTTACATGGCCGTACAGACTGCAGCAGCACCAGATATCCAAATAAAGTTCACCACATATGGTCTCTTTCCTTTCCCAGCGGATGTCCACTGTGGTGATGCAGAGCCTGGCGTTTGTGGAGCACTCTTCTCCTGTCCCTGGTGCGAAGCTGTTCGTTAGTGGAGACCTGAGGCTGCAGCAGAGGACACCCCTCCCCCACCGGGGACTGTACAACGTTTACAACGTGAGAGTACACAGCCAAACTATCTTCTCGTTTCCTTTTTTTGGACCAATGTCATTTCAAGGGTCTTGATTGCCACACATTCATATTCTTCAACTAACATGAGCCAAGCAAGAGCAGAACATTTAAATTAACTTTCAGTAGCAAACTTAGTTAAAATTGCATGTGATTATTTTTCTAGCCCAAAGAAACACCAGGTCTCACAGTTACTGAAATCTGCATTTGGATGGGATTGAAATGATCCCACGACCCTGTGTGTTTGCTGAAATATGGTTGGTAATTAAAAGTGGAATTTTTAGTTTATAATTTACAGACATGGTGCGTTGGCGCTGGGTCAATATTACACGTCTTCCTGCAGACCTCTTACTTTGATTAATGTGGATGCTAAAAAAGCTGAAGCTCTGGCTAAATGTAAAGGTATTCTCCCATCTACCATCTGGCAAGAACAAACTGGATTTATAAAACGACACCACCTGTTTTAGGGCGTTCGTGCTCTTACAAACATCTTCTACGACGACACCTGAGATAGATATTTCAGTTGACGCTGAAGAAAGCCTTGGTAGAGACTTGAATGGGATTACCTATTCACAGTTATTTCTAAATTTGGTATAGGGTTTTTTTATGTCATAGATATGTCATCTGTACCATCTCCATTGGCCCGTAATGAGCATACTTAAATTTCTTTTCACTTCCTGGTGATACTAGACAAGTCAGCTCTCTCTCTCTGTTATTATTTGCTTTTGCTATGGAGCCATCGGCAATTTGCTTCTCCCTTCTCCCTGCTTCACTGGGATTTCTCCTTCAGGCGTTAATTGTTTACTTTACTCAGATGATTTACTTTTATATGTGTCTTATCCAAACAGTTCTGCTCCAAAATCTTTCATTATTGTGCAGCTATTCCGAAGGCTTTTTTACAGTCAAGATTTTGCTTTTAAGATGAACCAGTCTGGTTTCAGATATTTGGGGATTAATAAAATCAGATCATAACCTTCTCTTTTCTCTGCTAAATATTCAGTTGTTGTTTCTAAAAGGAAGTACAATTTCCAGAAATGGGAACGTTTTGGGTTTTCTTTTCGGTTGCCAAATAAAAATTTTAAAACCCTCGATCAAAACATGTGTTTTGTGTGGCATGGTAAACCTCACATATGTAAATCCATCCATCAGTATAGCAATATATATAATATTATTTAATATTTATTTATTATAATAATAATAAATAAATGGTGGCTTATTTGTGCCAAATTTCCATTTATATTATTGGTCTGCTGATATTCAGAAGACGGCTGTTTGGATGGATTCACCTGACTTGTGGTGCTGCAACTCTGGAGCACAGGAGTGTGTTTCTTCTTACTCTTTACCGACTTTTGATTGTCACTTCTAAACCAACTAACCGCTCTGGCTTTACAGAAAAAAGTGGTCTTTTCTACGCTTTGGTATCAATTTCTAAAACATTTAAACTTCACCTCCACGTCTACCTTAGCACCTCCTTTAAAGAATGACTTATTCCCTCCTTCATTCTCTGTCTTCCTCCCGGTCTGGTAGGATAAGAGTTTGAAGTCTTCTAAGGATCTTGGCGTTTTTTTGTCACTTCATTTATTTGTCCTTCAAGTTTCCATTGCTTCCTTCCCACTTTTTTCTCTACTTTCAGATAAGAAATTGGGCAGAGTCAGTGTTCTTTACATTTCCTTCTGCATCTACAAATAAGCTGTGGGATGAATCCCTCTGTTCTGACTTTCATCAGAACGAGATTGTTTTTCTCTGTAGTAAGTTGCTTTGCAATAAAGTGTCTGCTAAGTACAAGGTATTGTAATCAAAAGCCCTAAGTAAACTCCTCTCATTAGATCATCTTTTACCCAAAGTTAGACCTGCTTGGGAGGAAGAGTTTTGAGTGATGATTGGAGGGAGTTGGCTTTCACTAACGTTTAACGTAACATAATTACCGTAAGACACATTTATTATTATTGCAGCATACAATAATAAACGTATTCTGCCCTTGTCAGCATTTACTTTTACCACATTTATAACTTATTATAACCCATTTTTCTTCTGCAGGTGTCGGTGATCGATGGTTCCAGCCCCTTTGCAAATGCATATGACCTTGAAAACATCATGGGGAGCTACCAAAAGAGAAACTGTAAGTTGATAGAGGAACTTATCCTGCTTGCTCACGTAGTTAACGGGATTATTCATGCTGGAGGGGAACAAGGAAGAAAAAAAGAAAGGGGCGGGCAGGAAAAAAAAGGGGGGGTAAATGAATAAAATGAATTATTTATCCTGCATGTCTGTTTTACTCACTTTTTGTTCTGTTCTTTTATCTGTCTAAGTGACAACAGTGTTGTCCTGTCCAATGCCCATATGGACTGTGGGACGAGCTGCCGGTTCCCCGTTTGAGCTAAAAGCTGAAATCCGTTACCCCACGGAAGTCATCAGATATCCTTTAACATCTAGAGGGAAGGGTACAAATTCCGAAACTCTGAGATCTTTTCCTCACTATGTCATAAGTGGCCCATTAAATAAATATAGCGCGGTTAATTATGTTTTGGTATTAAATATTTTGATATTAAGTGAATCATGCACGTTTATTGCACAGTTCTTTAAGGTGTTTTATATTAATAAGTAACAAGTAAAAAGTACTTTGATATGAAGTGATTTGGCTTAATTGTTTGTATCATTAGGCATAAACTCAGTTAATTTTCAGCATGAAATAGAATCAGAATTTATTGTCGAGGTTTTGATTTGCTGTTGCGAAGGAGAATAATATTTGTTGTTACAGTTTATCTTTTGTCTGTGAGAAACTGTGTAAACGGTATATGTTTTACTTTGATTTTTATTAGTAGTAGTATCCTGTAACACATAGGGAACACAAACAAAGAATCTTGATGATCTGCAGTTTAACAGTGGTACAGAATCTACACCAACCTTTATTGATTCATTCAACATGTCATTTACAGAGAAAAGAATATATCTTCTCTCAAAGGCACCATAAAGTCTCTTTTAAACACCGACTGCTCCAACAAAGTAATCAGTGCTGTCAGGTTTTCACCGTCATTCCTCCCTTAACCTTCTCTTTCCACTTATCGTCCTGGTTTTTGGGAAACCATCAAGTTCGCCTGGGTTCAGTACGTCAGCGTCCTCCTCATCTTCCTGTGGGTCTTTGAACGCATCCAGAGATTTGTTTTCCAGAACCAGGTTCTAGCAACCGTACCCATACCGGTGGGAAAATCCCACCTGTCTTGATGCGCTGCTAATATTTTAAGTCCAATTTTCTGTTCTTCCTCATTATTATATTGTCACAAATACACATTAAAAACTAAAATACCAGTTCCTCCGGATCAGTCAGCTCTTTATTGTATCATAAACCTGCTGCAATGTTATCTAAGCTGATTAAGACGATCAGATGTCACACAATGAGTCACAGCTTGTTTTTCTTGTAAAGACAGGAAATTTAAAGACAAAAGAGTTTGTAGCACCTTCTGAGCTGTAAGATAAACAAGTATCAAGCTTTGACTCACCAGCAATTTCCTTTCTTGTAAAATTAGTTTTGTTGCCAAATAACAAGAGTGTGACAATGAAGGACCTAAATGCAAATACGTGGTATTTAACATCCTTATTTTAGACGACAAAGTTCGTACTGGACCAGCTCTATAACCTCCGTAGGGATGTGCTCCACGCATGTCCCACCAGGAGGACACCCCGGGGAAGACCCAGGACACGCTGGAGAGACTATGTCTCTCGCCTGGCCTGGGAACACCTCGGAATCTCCCCGGAAGAGCTGGAGGAAGTGTCTGAGGTGAGGGAGGTCTGGGCATCTCTGCTCAGACTGCTTCCCCCGCGACCCGGCCCCAGATAAGCGAATGAAAATGGATGGATGGAGTTTAAACAAATTGATGAAGACAGGAAAATCCAAAAAGCTCCAAACAAGATGTGGAAAAGCAAGAAAACATACCAGAAATTAGACTGAAAGCAAACTAGGAGCACAAAACCGAACTGCTGGACCTGATTACAGAAGGAGGAGACAGGACTGAACACTGATCTGGTAAAACATCACGACCACCAACTTCATACCGAACAGAGTTCGTGTTCCCCAAAGAGCTCCGACGCATCAGGGTCTTAGATTTTTTTTTCCATCATAGACGTCACCAGCAAAGCAGCTGCGGTCTCTGAAAGATTCATGCAGTTTGTCCAGTTTTATGTGACAACACACAAAGAAAACATTTTGGTTTATTTTACTCTGAAACAAAATTTCCCATTCTTGTTTCCAACAGCTATATTTTCTATAAAAATGTATAGACTTTCTGTATTTTTGTGATATTTTGTGACACTAATAAAAGAAATACATTTTTGTATTGTATGTAGCTTTACTGGACTAACTAGATAAGACATAATGTATACAACCAATTTCCTTTAATAGCACCTGATAATCATGTTTGATCCAAATCATTTAACAGTAAATAATTAAAAGAAAAGTTGTTGGGATGCTCTTATTACATAATGTTCAGTTAATGACAAGAATTCAAAATAAAAAACATGAAAAGGTATAATGATACACACCCACATTCTTTATAACCTGTTTTACTTATTTAAAAATGGGGTCTTAGACAATTGTGTTATTGTGTGAGGATAATTATATCCACTTAAGAGGCATCGTTGTTTCTCCTCCTCCCTCTTATGCACTAACCCAGGACTGTGGCAGCGTGTGAATGCTGGTTTGGTTTTTGGGTGTAACGTTTGGCCCAGATGCAACTGTGTTAGCTCACTCAGTCCATTCTTGCGTAATTTTATTTTGATCCATGAAATTCCACAAGAGTTACATCCACTGAGCAACTAAGACTGAAGCGTGAAAAGTTGCAAAGTCCTCTTTTAACCCTAAACCTTATGTTGCTGTTCTTTGAGACTGACGTCTGACACTTCCTGCTGATACTGATTACTACTTGTGAAAAAAGTGCTTCATGTTTTATCTTAATTTCTTAGTCTGACATCTTTCTGTGAGCAGCTTTACAACCTTTTTTGGCCTTTCTGAAAATAAAATTGGTTAACAGTGATGCATCATGATCATACTTCACTGAAGTAGAACATGGTGTTGACCCTCCTCATTATAGATCTCATGTTTGAGACATGGCCACGTGCCCACAAAACAATATCAGCCATTTCTAAGAGGAGATACGTCATTATTCGGTCATCTATGGGGATGTTACCATAGTACCATAGCAATGCATGAGATGAAATATTCCTCTAATATTAGTTCATATTCATGGTCTCCTTAGATGCTGCTGACTTCTTCTTGTGCCACATGCTTGGAAAGCAGAGTGGTTACTTGAAAGAAGGATCTTCCAGGAACCAGCGCTTGCTTTGGAAGTTCACCCTGTTTTCCACCTGAGCTCGTTCATAGTGAAAGCAGCTCATGAAAGTACTCTTCCTGCACCTCGCTGAGATGAAGAGATGAGCAATCACTGATCCAGCGTCTTTTATCAGTTTGTACAGTTTCTTTAAATCACTGGATCTGAAGCTCCTTCCACAACAGATGACAGCAGATGTGATTGGACTATCCAAGACAGACTTATAGAAGATATACAACAGCTTGCTGCAAATGCTGAATGACCTGAACTTTCTCAAGAAGTAAAGTCAATAAAAGTATTTTTATGATGTGGGATGTTAGGGCAAGGCAGGATGTCCTCCACAGCACCGGAACCTTCTCCTGGCTCAGACTGACGTTGAAGATGTGCTGCAGAATCCCACGAGGCTGGTACAAACAGGCTTTCACGACTCATGGGAATCAGCCCCAGACCGGCAGCCTTGTTCCAGTTCAATCTCTCCAGCTGCCTCTTTATCTGAGTACTAGGTCTGTTTGGCAGGGAGCAGGAGACGAGGATGCTGAGCTTGTTTTTGAACTGAACCTGTAGAAGAATGTGTTCAGTTCTTTGGCTCTGTCCAGACTTATATCTATCTGCTCCTCCTTATGTTTGAAGCCTGTGACCTTCTTTGTCCCTGTTCACACGTCTCCTATGTTGTTCTGCTGGAGCTTGTTCTCCAGCTTCCTCCTGTACTCCTCCTTATCTCTGATCGTGACTCCCAGTTGCTGTTGTACTGACCTCAATAATTATCTGTCTTCCTCCCTGAAGGCTCTTTTTTTCTTCTTGAGGATCATTTTCAGGTCACGGGTGATCCAGGGTTTATTATTGGGGAAGCCCCTCACTGTTCTGGTGGGGATGATGCCCACACAGAAGTTATTGAGTCAGTCACACACTCAGTCATGGCGCTGTTGTCATGTGGCTGTCATGTGGCATCCCAGTGTACATGTGCCATGTCTGCGATTCTGATGTAATCACGATGAGATTATGGACACTAAGTATTTTTTCTTGACTTGCAAAAAAATCTATATCTGTTTGATAAAATGTCATTTTTTTTGTAGTGTTAGTGTTGTTCACTTCTCCATCCATATTAATGTGGAAAAAACCCACCTGTTGCTCGTTTCACAAATCTACTGGTTTTTCTTAACAATCATTTAATATTTAACATTTTATCTCAGTCCTTCATGAATGTGGCAGGTGTTGAGATGTTTTGCAGGGTATAAACTGTGACCTCTAGGTGCATTTAGAAGGAAACCGCACATATATGTGTCACTTCAAGGCCTCGTGTCAGGCTGATCAGTTGTTTTATTGGGTATACCCGCTCCACTTCAGTGGCTGCTGCGTGTTTGTCAAGGGCTGTTGATAATGGTTAGGGAGAAAGAAAAAAACATTACCTGATATGGCTTAACAACAGTGACATCACACTTTGCTGGTTGAAGGGTTTAATGAGTAAGCTCTGTTTTCCGTTTTCTGGAGACTTTGCTCTCGGCCATAAAGCAGGAGGACAGGATATGAGTAGGAATGACATAGGAACCAGGTGCATCCTTTCAGTCTGGGTTTTTTTGTTCATGATTTCTGTACAGACCAGATGACCAGTCTTGCATCCCTACAGTTCCTTTTTTATGAAATACCAATGATTGCCAGACTTCAGTTCAGTTAAAGAGTATGCCAACAGAATACTAGTTGAGGAGTGTTGCCTCGCAGCAAAAAGGTTCCCGATTCAACTTGCGGCCGGGGTCTTTCTGTGCAGCGTTTCCATGCTCTCCCCATGCTTACGTGGGTATGCTATTAAAATTGTGGCCCTGCAGTGGAGTGGCAACCTGTCCAGGGTGTACCCCTGCCTTTCGCCCAGACAGCTGGGATGGGCTCCGGCAGATCCCAGGGACCCTGATTTGGAATAAGAAGGTATAGATAATAGATGGGTGGCAGAATACTGCAAATACAATTAAAAAAAAGTTGGCACATTGTGTAAAAATGTAAATAAAAGCATAATACAATGATTTGCAAATCTCATAAACCCATCACATATTAAAATTGAGACATTTTGCCATTTCATGGAAAATATTGGCTCATTTGGAATTTGATGGCAGCAAAGAAAGAAACTGGAACATGGTGATGTTTAACATTGTGTGGCATCCCCTCTTCTTTGAACAACTGTCTGTAAACGTCTGGGAAGCAAAGAAATCAGTTGCTGGAGCTTTAGGAGAGGAATGTTGTCCCATTCTTGTCTGATGCAGGATTCTAGCTGCCCCAATGTCCTGGGCCTTTCCTGCTTTTTTTGTTTCATGGACTGCAGGTAGACCAGTTCAGCACCCAGACTCTTCTGCTGTTGTGGTGGATGCAGTATGTGGTATGGCATTGTCTCACTGAAATAAGCAAGCAAGCTGCTGGTGTAAATCCTCTATGTACTTTTCAGCATTTTTAGGTTTTTTTTCCAGATGTGCAAGCTGCACATAGGCACTAATGCAACTCCAAACCATCAGAAAGGCAGACTTTTGAACTAAGTGCTGATGACAAGATGGATGATCCCACTACTCTGTAGTCTGTCCTCTGTAGCTTCCAGGTTTGACCTTCCGTCTTGTCTTTTGAGCACAAAGATTCACCCGGATTTTTAAAAAAATATTATACATTGTAAGTGGTGGGATCTTAAAAGTCTTCACACTTTTAAGATGATGATAATTTTCTTCAAATTGTTCCACTTTTTATTTTAATGTAGTTTGTCACAGATTGGTGAACATCTCCAATCTTTATTACAAACGTTATTGTCAAACACTCCTCCAGCTGTTTTTTTATCTCCTAACCCTTGTTGAGATGTCCTTCAAATTCATTATTTTTCCAGGGAGTGACGAAATTCAAAGTTTCTGTTTCAACATCTGAAATGTTTGGAATAAAATATGGATTCATGAGAATTGCAAGTCACAGCATTCTACACAGCTTCCCAACTTTGTTAGACTTGGGGTTGTAAGAAATTAAAAGTGGGCGTGGTCCTGTGATTGATTGGTGTCGCCTGTCAATCACTCCGAGGCAGGTTGAACCACAACAACAGCAAAATCACCCCAACAGCTGTTGTCAACCTCAACACGGAAGTTTAACTGTTGGTACTTGATGTTTTGGAACAGTCAGAGGTTATCAGTGTTTTTCCGTTTGCATGTGTGGACCGCTGCTGATGGGACAGTGTCGGGAACCGCCTGCGCCACACCACAGTCCCCGCCCAGCAGCCTTGCAGCGCCGCCGGCCACGTCCGAGGACTCCGCTCTGTGTTCGGGAGGCTGCGAGCAACGTAACGGAGAGGAGACGGGAGCAGCACCGCCTCCACTGGAAGGCAGTACGAGCGATAAAAGATAAAGGTATTTTTATATATATATGTATACTAAACTAAATGAGTATACATTAGGTTGATACGCTATGACCATTCACCTCCCGTGTGTCGGGACCGTTCATTCCCGTTTAACTTGGTGAGACTTGAGCGGACTATTTTACGTTGGAAACAGCCTAGCTAGTTATATGTATAGGGACAAATTTATCATCACCGCTCAAGATGCGTCAGACGTGCTTGAACTAAACTGAACTAAACTTTTACTTTATAATAGACACTCGTTGAGCCCCGGAGGAGGCACAGGAGGGTTCACCACAGTCAGTTGCTCACACGAGAGTAAGTTGGTGTGTGGAGCTAACACAAGTGTTGCACCGAATTTTGGGAGCCGCCAGATTCTGTGACCGGATTGCATTACTTCAGTAATAATACATTTATAGACTTTCCAGACTTTCTTTGAATTGAGTAGTAGTGGACAAGAGGAAATTAATCATTACCAATGCATTAAATAATAACAGATGAAGTCAGTTAAAAAAAAAAAACAGTACTGTACAAAGAGAAAGATTAAATATATACAATAACACGTGTGGCCATGTGGCTATTAACATGTAACTGTCTATAAAGTACATGGGGATGTATAGTATGATATTATGGCTTCCTAACAAATATGTTTATTGCACTTTGCATAAAAAAATACAGCAATAGTAATTATACACATTGAGTAACATATGCGCATATGACTAAGATACGTGAACCAGTTTAACTGGGAAAAATAGGAGTTCTTCATTAAATCTTTCTTTTAAGAAATAAATCACCCCGTCTGTTCAGCAGGAAAGCATTTCTTGATAAACTCTCACTTCCCTTGCTCTTTTGCTTCATTTGAATGTTTGTGACATATCCAAGACATAAAAAATATTCTTCTTTGCAGCAAAGCCCATCATACTGTTAACCAGACGTGTCACATGGTATGAATCAGGAACTATGAGCCCCTTTTTGTATGAAAAGCCACACATTTTTCTTTTTTTTTTTTTTCCCCAACGGCTATCTTGCAAAATTTGAATTTTAGGAAGGGGCACTGTTGGCATCCTAAGCATGAAAGTACACGTTAACTGGATTGTTTTAGCTTTTTATCAGGATATCATTCAAGATATTAAAGATGTTAAAATCCAGCAGTCGCAGAGAGGCACTGCTGTAATTGTTTTCACTAAAGCTGACAATTCATTCCTTTAGTCTGTAAGTCAAAAGTATCTGTGATTATTGAGAAAAACTGATCACGTTTAAAACCTAGGTTACATTAAAAACAATAGGAAAGGAGGACAAGGGGCAATATGAGCACACGCTGAATGAGAACAACAGTGAGCAACAGCTGATGTGAACCTTTACATCCGTCATTCTCAACCACTCACATCCTATAAAACGATTAGTTGAAAATGCTAGGATGCCTGGTAAGTGGTGGAAGAGGCTTGGCTTGATTTTAGTTTTCTTGTGTTGCTTAGTGTTTTAATTTCGAAAGTATCTGGTCCTCCAGTACTCCAATTGGGTAACACGTGTGTGCATTTGCTCTGCTGAAGCTCCTACATCCACAGCGTGAATTCAGACAAGTAAAAGTTAATGGTTAGATTTCTAATAACTTAATAAAATCTGATTTGTCATTCATGGACGGTCTCTCACTTCTCTTTTTCTTTGCAGTTTTACAGCAGCTGCATTATATAACATACAGTGTAACCATGCAGCTCTTTTGTTTTGTAGAGGCTTTTTGGATTTACAGAGAGTTTCATGCCGTTTGCAAACTCCCGATTATGTACCGTCACCGAACTAATGCAGGTTTTACAACATTTGCTTTGCAGTGTATCTTAGACTGAACGCATCTCTACTCAGGACAACATCCCTTTGAGGGGAAAAAAAAAAGAGAAGCAAACAACATATAGAGGAAATACAAAATATTACATATAAAAAGAACATGGTTCAGGATAAGGAGCTTTACATCCGTGACTAGGATATCAGAGGGATTATTAGCGATGTTTGCTTTGTGATAAGAAACAAGACTAACCTCTCTTGTCCTAATAACTTTGAGAATTGAATTGAAGTTTCTAAATTATAATATTGCATCACAGCCAGATGCTTTCAAGTTCAAATCCCAACAAATCCCTTGAGTCCAGAAACAAGTTTCTAAATTATCATGACTTATCAAGGTGACTTGTGATTTGTGGGCAGGATTGTTTTTTCTTTAATTACTCTCTTCACCTTTTCTGCCTCTTTCCCAGTGTATAAATGACAGCTGCACTACGTGGTGTGATATTATTTAACAGCTTTAAAAACAAATTATTCAACACTTAGCTTCAAATGGAGACTTTATGTTAAGGTGACTGTTACCATGGCAATTTCAGTACATATACTCCATTCTCAGATTTTATCACTTGTCAAATTGTAGTGTGAAGTCATTGAAATCTAACTGCAGAATGTCTGATCAGGCACTTTTTACCTAGTATTTAAAGTTTATGCTACATTTAAGGTATTTGTTTAATAAAACACAATGGCTTTACTTCCTTTCCAGACATCAATGCTTGTAAATTATAGTAAGACTTTGCAAGTCCAGTACGAATGTCTTGCATGAAATGCAGAATTACTGCAGCTCCAGAGGTCATTTTAGTCCAGTGCAAATAGTACAAGAGACAAGACAGTAGAGCTGGAAGAGGAAGTGAGAGCGAATTAATATAAAAAATGTGCAATGTCGGTTATTATGAATTATCTGTAGGAGAAAGTGTAGGATGCATGGTTGTTTATCTCTCGTGTCTGGCCCTGTGATGGAGTGACAACCTATCTGGGGGCGCAACCCAGCTCTCCCCAGTTAAGATAGAGCCTATCTCCCCTAACGTTTAACAGAAACAAAGGGGATATGGAAACTGAAAGACAGTTGTTTTTTGTCAACTTAGACAGTTTATTACAAACGATACCATGAGTTTACTGGATATTCTACCGAAGTGTTTGGCGTCAGCATCAAGACTGTTAACGTGTAGATGTAGTGGAGCTTGTATCTACTGTCGCATTTCTGACCATCCACATCTTTTATAATCTTATTTGGTTTTTAAACTTGTCTGCCCTGGAAAAAAGCAAACAGTTATCATTTCTGGGCAGGGTATTTATTTAGAGCAGCCTCCCATGTTTGTTTTTCCACCAATCTTGTTATTATAACTCAAGATTTACTTGGTTCATCAAACACCAGAGGAGTTTAAGGGAACATTAATAGTATAGCAGTACATGTTTACCTTTACAAAACCGTTTCCTACATCAACAGTGATTAAACAAGCTTATCAAGGCACAGTGCACATTCTGACAGATCACTAAAAGACTTTAGAAAGTAGTGACAGAAGGGAAATTAGACTGACTGAGGAGGAGGCCAATCAATAAATTAATCTATAAAAGAAAAAGAAGATAAATCCAGAGTCTTCTTCGCATTGGACTAAGATGACCTCTGAACCTAAAATAATTCTGAAATTACGCCCCGACATCTGCATTTAGTTCGGCTCATTCACGCTGGATAGAAGTCTGTGTGGCATCAAGACCGTAAACGTGTAGATGTAGTGGAGCTTGTATCTCCTGTCACTTTTCTAATGTTTACTCTCAAAATCCTTTATAACCTTATTCGGTTTCAATTTCATTTAGTTTTAATGGACTAATAATATATTATTTCAACCTCATTTGAAACCCTGATGCACTTGTTTCTTCGACAAGCCACACTGTCCGACTGTGGCTTTGTTTCTTCCGTATAACATGAATAATACGGAACACAGAAATATGTTTGTGACTAGTCAAGAACACTAGATCATTTTATCTTTAATGCTAATCGGACTGCAAGTCTACAGATGAGCAAAACCCAGAGTTTGCTGGGAAAATACCAGATACCGAACATGTTGCCAGACATTATAACATTCATGGGTAAGCCCGGTGTGTAACACAGCAGTTCCTGGGGGAAAATCCAGGACCATACTTCCCCAGAAAACGTTTGTGAAATATTGGCCTTCAAACAATGACCTCTATTGAATTTTGTGGTTGCTAATGGCCACATGGAGACTTGGGGAAAAAAAAGGAAGAACTATTTATTTATTTATTTATTTATTTATTTATTTATTTATTTATTTATTTATTTATTTATTTTTACTGCCCTAGTGATGAATCAGCTTCAACACATGTTAATTGTAGTTTAATTGTAATAATAATTAAAATGATTATTGGCTAGTGTTGAACAAAACAGGGAAGCTTCTATAAAGATGTAACCCTTACAAAGAAGAACTATAGTATTTCTAATCTTTTTATTACTCCTCTGATATTCTTTGATAACCTATAGCTAGAGATTTGTGGAAGTTAAATTAAGCAGTAGCTTTTTTTAAAACAATTTATGCGACTTAAATAAGACAAGAGAAGTGATGGCATTGTTCATAGCGTTTCACGTTGTTAACAAGCTTGTGTTTGTTTTTGAAGTGAGTAACAAAGGCGAGTCGTACTTTTCCCTTGAGCCTATAATCCACTGTGTGACTGGATTAAGGATGAAACACTGCTGATGTTTTGTAAGTATATACGAAGACGGGCACAGGATGCTGTGACGTTGTAAAGGAAAATGGCTATTAGGGAGGAACATGGCTTTGTCATGAAGGTGTTTGTCCCAGGGGTCTGAGGGTGAGAAACTGCAATGCTCCAAAACTCTGAATATAGATGAATGTCAAACCTTGAGACCATTAGTGGTTAAATCACCCGTGACTCCAAGTATCTTCGATGAAAGCGGAGAGCTACTTTTGTTCAATGAAAATGCAGACCGACAACCTCTTAATCCTCCTCCGTACATTTCTTTACCTTATCACTCTTATTCGTTTTTGTGTCCTACATGCATGTGGGATGAAGTAATGCAAATATTCAAATTATAAGTTCATGTTCATTTACAACAAAATACAATGTGATATTCACTTAGATAGCGGTGATAGACAAACACAATGTGCTTAAGCTGATTAACCACAAGCGATCGTATTTGTTGTATGTAATTACAATAAATAGTTGTTATTTGTCCCGCTTTTGTTGAATACACCAATTAAATATTCATAGTGTTGACTCAAAAAGTTAAGTCAACACTTAGAGTTAATACTTGGCCAGACCTTGCTGAACGACTTAAAGCAAACCTTTTATACGTCTGGAACAGATGTGCACTGTATTCAAGAGGATTATTTCCACCATTACTCCTTAAAGACTTGCTTTGGCTCAGTCACATTTGTTGGACATCTTTTTGTAGGTAATTTTTTGAGGCAACAAAGCAATTCCAACTCATGAGCCTCCCTCCACCATACTGCACCTCTTTGGGATCACTCCCAAGCCATTGAACTTTTGTGTGATCAGTCTTGCTGAGCATTCTGCATTGTGCCTTTAGAGTCACCTTGGTTGAGCTCCCTCTTGTAGGAAGACCAGCCACAGTGCTGAGTAGGTTTCATTTATAGCCAGTTGTTCTAACTGTGGACAGTGGATGCCTAAACACAAAAAAGATCTCCTTGTTGCAAGGTGTGGTTCAGGTCAGCAGGTTCTTCTTATGAACACCAAATATGTAGTGCTTGGGTGTCTTTTATCAGTCAAGTAGCTCTAAACCACACCTCCACACTAATTTCATTGATTAGAAACCATGTGTACAAACTAATGACTTCATTTGAGTAATTAGTCTGTGGGCTCAGTTACTTTTTTCACCAGCACTTTAATTAATGGGTGTGTTTGATGAATACACAATCATTTATAATTGTGTGCTATCACCTTAAACACACTGTGATCGTCTATTATTGTGACTTAGATGAGATCACATTTATGAGAAATGAATGCAGGAGGCCCATTACATCAAAGGAATTTCCTTTTTTTTCTTTCCACTGCATGTGTGGTTTAATGATTATCTTAACTATGTAACAATGCATTCCTTAAGGGTAGGAACTCACATGTATTTATAAAAAAATCATAATTAAAACTCTGCAGTCAGTGATAATCGAGTTCTGTAATAATATTTAAAAAAAATCAAAACAATCTCGGAGCACTAAATTTAGTCAAAAACACACAACAAAGTTGAGTCACAGACATGACTGCATAAAGACGTATTGGAGAACCCCTTCCTCATTCCACCTCCACTCTCCCGCTGTGCATTCACGTGTATCCCATGACGGAGCAATATTCCTTCCCCAGTGTGAACTTTCACAAAGTATAATAGAGTTCCACGATCTGTCTGTATTTGGCAATGCACAGTCAGGAATAAGTCTCTAATGTTATTGGTCACTGACTAAGGTATTTTACCCATCAGCATTGAGTGAAGCACAGCACTGAATAAATGCCAATGAAAATATTAAAGTTTTTCCCTTGTTATTCCCCTGGGGTCCAGACAACACTGCTGGCAGGTTCCTCAGTTGCTGCTGGCATTTGTGACGTTATCCTTGGCTGTAAGAGGGAGAGACAAACCCGGTTTCAGCAGGACGGAGATGCCCCAGTAGGAAGAGGCTCTTTTAGGTTACTAACAGAGCCTTTCTGCTACCATGTTTTTCACACAGCACTATGGGTTAGAAAATAAAGTGCTACAGAGGTTTGAACAAACTGGATAGAGATGTAGTGGTTAAGGAAGGAAGCACCCAACTATTCAGCTCTTCTCAGGTGATTTGCAAAGAAAATTGTGCATCATGAAAATGTGCAGGCTGGTATAAAATGTTGTTTTTTTTAATTTCTTTCTTGCAGAAGAGACGGCACTCTGATCCATAAAGGATAAAAAGAGGCAGCTATACTGCAACACCCAGAATTCAAAAATATCCACAACCATGAATCTCCGATGCAAAGTGAATCTCAACACATTGATTTTTCTGGTGATCCTTCAGGGGGCAACAGTGGTCATTTTCTATGGCTGGTATGTTCAGCTCAGACCTTGTGAGTCTGGCGCCCCCAGTCGTAAAGTTCATGTTCTGCTGCTGTCGTCATGGCGATCGGGCTCATCCTTCATGGGTCAGGTATTCAGTCAGCACCCGTCTGTCTTCTATCTCATGGAGCCTGCTTGGCATGTGTGGTCCAAGGTGAAGGAACCTACTGCGCGACTGCTTCGGATGGCTGTGAGGGATCTAATGCGAAGTATATTCCAGTGTGACTTCTCAGTAATGGATTCCTACCTGCCAGAACAAAACAATGTGTCGTTTCTGTTCATGTGGAGTCACAGTCGAGCACTGTGTTCCCCGCCAGCGTGTCCTCTCACGCCACGTGACCAGATGAGCAGTGAACTTCAGTGCTTCCAGAAATGTGATGCTCGAGGCCTGCAGAAGGTGGAAGAGGCCTGTGGCACTTACAGTCATGTGGTGTTAAAAGAAGTGCGATTCTTTGAGCTGGAATCCCTTTACCCTCTTTTGCAGGACCCAAACATGGATCTCCGCATCATCCATCTGGTCCGAGACCCCCGGGCCGTGCTGAGGTCTAGAGAGGAGTCTGCCAAGTCTTTTGAAAGAGATGACAGTATTGTTTTGGGGCAGAGAAAGGTACCAGCTGCTGAGGCGCAGTACCAGGTCATACAGGAGATCTGCCGCAGCCATGTACGCATTAATGAGAGGGCTGAACTGAAGCCCCCTCCATTTCTGAAAGGACGCTACAAACTAGTTCGCTACGAGGATGTGGCACGCAACCCACTGAAGGAGGTAAATGACATTTATGAGTTTGTAGGTTTAGAGATGACCCCACATCTGGAGGATTGGATCTACACAGTCACACATGGAAAGGGAAAAGGCTCTAGAAAGGAAGCTTTTCGTATCACCTCTCGAAATGCTTCCAACGTCTCCCAGGCTTGGCGCACCATGCTGCCATACAGCAAGGTGAAACGTGTTCAGGAAGTGTGTAAAGGAGCCATGTCACTGCTGGGCTACAAGACAGTTAACAGCGAAAAGGAGCAGAAGAGACTTGATGTTGATCTGCTGGTTCCTCAAGAACCGTATCAGTTCAGCTGGATATCAGCAAAAGAGAGCACACAAGTAAAAGATAAAAGATAAATGACAATTTATCAACAAGAGGACTGAATTCTGAATCAGATCCTGTGGGCGTCACAGACTGAAGTTTCTTATAAATAGAAGAAACACTGACAAGGTTCAATGTTAGTTTTTATCTGTGTGGATTAAACATGTTACACAGTCAGTGAGGGAACAATATTCTAGTGAAAAGTCAGCGATCAAGTATTGTCAGACAGAACAGTTTGTATTTAGATAGCATAATGAAAAAGTATAAAAATCTGATACCAGGGACCAGAGTTTTCCTAACGTGGCTGGAAAATTCAGCAGCCAAGTAATTGAGATTTTATTGCATTTAGTGAAGACACTTTAAATAGATGATCAAGGTAACAGAATTTATTCTACCACTGGTGACAGACCAGTCTTAAGAGCACTTTCAACAAGATTTTAAGATCAATTTAAAGTATCTGTGAACTGGCTGCAATCTACATTTGCACACAGAATCCCACGAGAGACACAAGAATGTTTACAGGTCGTTACAAAGCTGGGAGAGCTCATCGGGTATGATGTGTATCATGTGCGTGTGTCTGTATCTTTCCTTGGTGACTTTTCACTGAGTTTATGCTCAGTTTAGTTCAGCGTACGCTGCGTGGTGCCTCTCCGTTTGCACTGTGCAGACTTTCTGGTACCCGTGACGAATGACAGATTTGACAAGCAGTGTTGAGTGCCCTCTTCTGACTCCAGCGTATTTAAGCTGGGCATCATGCCAGTGACTCCTGAAGGTTCGACGGCCCTCCTGCCAGGCAGGAGTGGTCAGTGTGAAGCCAGCGCTCCAACTGAGACGCACATTTGTTGATGTTACGCCTCTTGTTCGGGGAAGGTCAGGAAACATTCATATTGTTAGCAAAATAAAAAAAGTACTTAGTGCTTCTCTGTTCATTAGCACTAAATTAGTTTTCCTGTAAATATTTTAGCACTGTGGTTAAACTAAAGAAGGAAACAGAGTTTGATGTTTATATTACATTTCACTTTTTTCTTGATGAATATAGAAGCAGTTGGCTGCTTAATTCTGTGCTGACAATTTTTATTTTAGAGTGAAATAATTCAAACATGATTTATAATTCTCTTTAAATTTTACATTTGATTATCACATAATGTATGTTATCCTCAAATACACAAAAGTCTGGATTTGAGCTAACAATGAGTCAACCGTAAGTGGTCAAAATGTCATTGTATGAAAGTGTAACGGCTTATTCGCTATTAATCCAGTCCAGAGTTTTATGACACAGTTCAATGAACACCTCAGAGAAGACATGCAAGCTTCCTGCAATTCAAAAGAAATAAGTACAAGACAGAAATGAGCTATATAAAACTGTGACCCCATCTGCCCCTGCATTCATCAGACGTCAAAGCAATCATGGCTTCTGCACGTTTTGCTCGTCATGCACTGTTGCCTACCACCTGATGATGCTGTAGAAAGGGGTCAATGCCCTTTTAAAAGTCCTTTGCGTAGTTGAGAAAGTGGTGCATGGAGTGTATGGAGTGCATATGTGTAATCGGAAGAGAAAGCTTTGTAGAGTGTGAGAGTAAAGGAGAAACAGGAAATACAGTGTGACTGGCTTTGTAGAAACTATACAAGGCAAAAAGGTGCTACGTGCTGTCGTTGTGGTTAATTTAAGTGCCTTTTACTGCATTAAAGGAAAAGTGTTTCTACATTATCAACTGGTTTGACACAGAAGAGGGACTCAGAAATTCAAATGACATTAATGAAGTATGTAACTTCTATGAAGGACGTGTAGTACAAGAAAGAAATCAGTTTTGGAGCTGTCCATCTTTCAGCACCGCAGAGTTGGATCCTGGATGTATTCTGGATGGCTGACAATTTTTTCATCATCCATCGAGCCTTTCCAAAAGTGATCCCGTTGACGTTGTTTGCCAACAGCATTGGTTTTATACTCTCTACTCCACCATCAAGTTTAGTTGGAATATTCACCACTGCCAGCTTTCTGTACTTACTGTTATACTTCTTATTCTAGTTCAGGACGGCTCTTTGCTGCCGTTTCGAGCATCTCAACTGTAACTCGTAAATCACAGAGTTGCCAGCTTAGTCTTTGGAAACATTCCCAGCAATATGACTTGGCAGTTCATGAGAGAAATCAAATAATTCAATTGGTTCAGTTCAGTTCAATTCTACTTGTATTTATGACCAAAGGGAGATTTTGCACAACTGTCACGATTTACGTTTCTTCAAAAAGTCATTATAGATGGTTGTAGCTGTGGGCAGGAAGGAACTCCGGTGGCGCTCCGTGTTAAAGCCAATGTGAAAAAACCTCGGAGTGAAAACACGCTTTGAGTCGCTGTGGTGAAGAGGATATTTAGTGTTGTCCATTGTTCACTTTGTGAAGCGCCCTTCTTTGTATTTTGAGGCTCCAGAACAAAACGACAGTTATGTTGTACGTCGCACTATAAAATACCAAATGATGCTCTATTGTTCCTTTTTGTTTGTTCACAAATGGGCATGGTTGTCCTGAGTGATTTAAACCAAACAGTACTTCAGCCAGAGGACAAAACTAAAAACACTGTTACATTTATACTTTAATGTCATGACTAATTTATAAATAAAAAACAATTAATTGTTCCCCTCTGGAGTTAATAACATGAAGTTTAACCTGCTCTTATTAGAAGGTCTTCCTTTCTTTACTGTGAAACATCTGGTATTTTTTTAAACATTGTCTAAGCTTTTGTTTTTAAATTTGTGGGAAGAAACTACATGGTACTTATTATATGAATAAATAAACATTCATATATATTCTTGTTCTGTCTCTGAACTGGTGTTGGTGGGTTCTCTTCAGACGTTATTGGTGTTTGGGCGCCATCTCCTGGCCGAGTCTTTTATCCAATTATTTGATTTATTATACAAGTATCCGTCTTTATACCATAGTTGATGAAGCAACATTTGTTGTAAAAGGGACTAGACTGGTTATTTGAGTTTGTTTTTTATCCATTATGATTGAATTATTAAAATAAACCTGATTACTTTCTGTCACTTGGTGGGCTACAAATATGAACATGAATGGATCTGAATCTACACAACAGCACAAAAACACATTTCCATCTGGCTTCAGCCTACACACATTATTTGTTTCTTGACTGGACAATGAGTCAAACACACTTGCAGGCTTTGGAAAGTCAGAGTGATGAAGCCCAACATGAGCTGACCTGGCCTCCATGAAACCTGTGAAGACAAAACAAAAAGCTGAGGATTTGTGAGAACTCCTCTGAAACCTGTCGAGCACTTCCAGGTTGAAGACTTGTTGTTGACAAGATTGTTAAATTACTGTTCAAGACTATCTGCACAGCCAAAGGACTGACTGGATCACTGGACTGGACTGCTTGGGGGTCACGTTCTGGGTCTGGAGACAATTTGTCTTATTTGTAATAGACGCTATATAAATAACATTGAATTAAACTGAATTTAAAAAAGCTTAGTCTCATTTACCCAAAACACTTTCTCCCAAAAGTTATGAGGCTTGTCAAAATAAATCCACATTGACAAAATCCAGTCTTGCTTTTGTATGATTTCCTTTTTCAACAGTGGAGTCCTCCTGGGTTCTCCAGCATCTCCAGCACATCATCCATCAGTTCAACCACTGATGGACGGTGTGAACTGACACTGATCTACCTCGACCTCGGAGTTCACCATTGAAGCTGTTATGGGCTCTTTGTTCAGCATTTGTATTATCCATCTCTTTAATTTGTCACCAGTTTTCCTCGTGTCCACAACCAGGGAGGAAGGCTAAAGTCCTTAGGGCCCTAAACTTCTGAATAAAATTTGCAACTGTAGTCACGGGAACCTCAAGCTGCTTGGAGATGGTCTTCTGATGGTCTTCTCTAGAAGTTTTTCTGATCTCCTCAGAAAACTCTCTCCGTTGCTGTTTTGTAGTCCACACTGAGTGTGGTGAACAACACGATACCAAACAGCAGAGACACGACTTTTTACCCTTTAAATTTTACAGACTGACTGACTACAAGACTGAAGACACTTGTGATGCTGATTACACCACATGCCTTAAAATCAAATCAAGTCAAATTATTTTCACACTTTAAAAGGGGAACCAACTCATTTGTACAGGCCAACTTGATTTTTTTAAAAATTATTTTACATGTCATTAGTATCCTCTCATAAACACTCTCCTTACTATATTTAACACAGTCAAGATCAGTCACCACACGTTCACTGCAGGTTACAAAAACATCATACTATATGTGAACGTCCTGACCAAAGTGTAAGATAAACTTGTGACTTTTGTACTGGGATCTGTCATGTTTTATACTTCGTCTTTGCTTACAGTTGTCTGTGGCGCTGCCATAGACCGTATATGGTATTTACCTGCTGACACCTATAGCGATTATCTGTGGCCCCGCCCCACCTGGGCCTCAACAACCAATCGGGAGTATCCGTCCAGCCCACCGCCAACATCACAGCAGCAGCACCGCGGCTCAGGACTCGGAGTGACGCAGAGAAGCTCCGAACAAGGCTCCGTCTACGGTTAAAAGACAGCACCGCTGATGAAGAGTCAACGGTAACGCTTTAAGACTCATTTACTGGATTTTTTTGTCTCTTAGTATCAAATTAAGTTGGTATACTGGCTCAAACTTTATTCACTTTAGTTTAACTTTAGTTTGTTTGATTTTAGGTATTAATCCATCAATACCTAAAAAAAAAAAAAAGAGGACACACACTCCGTTTTCTAGTGTTCATTTAACACTGGTGGTGTTGCTGTGTGTGCTAGTAACACTGAAAGTACAGAACATCTGTGTCATTCATTTATTTTTGATACGAACACTTATGAACATCCTATACTAGACCGGGGTCATCAGTTCAGTAAATACAAGTGAAAAGTGTTTTTGTTGTTGTTTTAACATGTGCATACATTCCTAAAAGTTAGGCCACGTTTCTGTGTCTTTATTTATATTTCCTGAAATACATGAAAAAAAAGCAATGCTATGGGAGAGAGGAGAAGATAGAGGATCATAAACACACAGGGAACCTCTAACAATATCCACGCATGTATTCTCCATCCAGCTTCTTGTAATTACGGCGTCGTGCCAAACAACGTTGACTCTGATATGTGTAGTGTGCAGTACAAGATACAGACACCAGCCTGTGAGGGAACCTGTCGTCTGGACACTCTTTTAATAGTGTCCTCCTGGTCCTCAGAGTAGGACAGCTGTTCTCCTCCTTCTTGGTTGGAGCCGAGCATGACAGCAGGTCCCATGTCTTTATCTGCACAGGTCCTTTTAGGTCCGTTTTTATCAAGTATTTGAAAATACTGCTCCACTTTTCATCTTGTGCCAGACTCTGAACTCGCTTTAGTTCAAGTTGGCCGGCATGGAAATTGCAAGGATGCATGTAGTGGAGAAATTGTGGGAAATAGTGTTGAATGTGTTTATTCTTGAAAGGTGGGAATCAGGTAACAGACTACAACTACCTCCTGATTTAGGGATATGCTATTGAGGGACATTACACACACACGCACACACACACACACACACACACACACACACACACACACACACACACACACACACACACACACACACACACACACACACACACACATTTATCACAATGCAGACTGTTGCCGCACCAGTGCCATAAGATGATTATCAGTTGTTACCAAACCAGTTTCGTTTAGCATGTGTAACTTTGCATAATGTGATTTATGGTTTATATTTGACCAAATCTGTTAGAGTAGCTCTCTCCATGATTTGGACTTCACATATCAGATTCCTGAAGCAACAGCAACAGGAAAAAAAGCATTTATAAAAAAAACACTGGTTTTATAATTAATGTGGAATTAACTTTCAAAAAAAGTTGATCTGAAGGTCACAAAGATGAATATTTTTAAGAAATGTCATTGTTCTTTAACTTATTTAGATGAAAGAAGATATTTGATGGTGAAGGAACCTACTGCGCGACTGCTTCGGATGGCTGTGAGGGATCTAATGCGAAGTATATTCCAGTGTGACTTCTCAGTAATGGATTCCTACCTGCCAGAACAAAACAATGTGTCGTTTCTGTTCATGTGGAGTCACAGTCGAGCACTGTGTTCCCCGCCAGCGTGTCCTCTCACGCCACGTGACCAGATGAGCAGTCAACCTCAGTGCAACCAGAAATGTGATGCTCGAGGCCTGCAGAAGGTGGAAGAGGCCTGTGGCACGTACAGTCATGTGGTGTTAAAAGAAGTGCGATTTTTTGAGCTGGAATCCCTTTACCCTCTTTTGCAGGACCCAAACATGGATCTCCGCATCATCCATCTGGTCCGAGACCCCCGGGCCGTGCTGAGGTCTAGAGAGGAGTCTGCCAAGTCTTTTGAAAGAGATGACAGTATTGTTTTGGAGCAGAGAAAGGTACCAGCTGCTGAGGCGCAGTACCAGGTCATACAGGAGATCTGCCGCAGCCATGTACGCATTAATGAGAGGGCTGAACTGAAGCCCCCTCCATTTCTGAAAGGACGCTACAAACTAGTTCGCTACGAGGATGTGGCACGCAACCCACTGAAGGAGGTAAATGACATTTATGAGTTTGTAGGTTTAGAGATGACCCCACATCTGGAGGATTGGATCTACACAGTCACACATGGAAAGGCTCTAGAAATGATGTTTTTCGTGTCACCTCTCGAAATGCTTCCAGCGTCTCCCAGGCTTGGCGCACCATGCTGCCATACAGCAAGGTGAAACGTGTTCAGGAAGTGTGTAAAGGAGCCATGTCACTGCTGGGCTACAAGACAGTTAACAGTGACGAAGAGCAGAAGAGACTTGACGTTGATCTGCTGTGGGGACGGTCTTGTTATGGTGACAGGTCTTGTACCACTTTATCCCACTAGAGGTGCACTTGGTTGTGTAATAAGCCAGTATCTGACACATGAGCTGTTTCTTGGTTGAAAGTACAAGTTTAGACTCCATTTCCTTGGTAGTTTATGCTTGGTAAGTAGGAGAGGTGCGGGCAAGTATATGCAGGTTGGAAAAGAGCCATAAATGTGTGACATGCTTCCCTCAAGTGGCCAGAAGTGGTACTGCTGCAGAAAGTGGCTTTTCACCAATAAACAAATACAGTTATATGCATGAATTACAGTTTAACATTTATGTATCTTGTTGAAGAGGGTTTACTACTTACTTTTAATATTTTATGCAGCCATCAATATTATCTGCTTCAATCCTATTCATGGTTGCTGGGGTCTGCTGGAGCTGATTCCAGCTGCTAATGGAAAACAGTGTGGACCATTTACAGTTGAAACCATCCATCCAACCATTATCTATACCCGCTTAATCCGTCTCTGGGTCACGGGGGTCTGTCGGAGCCTATCCCGATGCAGAGGGGAGGGGGACACCCTGGACAGGTCGCCAGTCCATCGCAGGGCCACATACAAAGACAGACAACCAATCACACTCACATTCACACCTACGGGCAATTTAGAATGATCAATCAACCTGCATGTTTTTGGACTGTGGGAGGAAGCCGGAGTACCCGGAGGGAACCCACGCAATAACCAGTTAATCTAACATGCATGTCTTTGGACTGGAGGGAACCCATACAAGCACGGGCAGAACATGCAAACTCCACACAGAAAGACCCACCGGGCCGGGAATCGAACCAGAAACCTTCTTGCTGTGAGGCAACAGTGCTAACCCACCGTGCTGCCCCAGTTGAAACCAGACGTTTCTATACAGTTAAAAACAAAAAAAAAGGCATATTTTTATTGCCTTGTCTTTTGGAAAAACTAAGGGAACTTTTATAGTTTTAGATCAGTAAGTCCTGTCAGTCAGTTAGGACTCCTGAATATTTAAAAAAAATCAGAATAATGAGGGATATGATATTTTACATTTGTTTTCCACAATTTTTTAAATTTCTATTTACAGCTGTAAATGCGTATTAAAAAGCTTTTGAAACTATAAACTAAATTTTTCATTGTCCTGGATGGATGTGAACGATGCTTTGCAGGTAGTCTTATAATTTTCTATATGAAATTTTCTGCTAAATTACATGTAAATCATGTGATCAATAGATGGAAACCTATAGCTAAAACCATTTTAAAGGAAGAGTTTATTCTGAACCATCTAATAGTCAGATTAATGAATTGTGTGGTTCAGCTTTAAGCTTTTTGTTCTATAAACAATATGAATAACATGATTAAAAAAGTCATATTCCTTTTTTAATGCCTCCCTTCTCTCACAGGGAAAGATCTAAAACAAGACGGTGTATTTTTCTTAAGTTATGTCTGACCTTTTTTGTTCATTTTTTTTAATAAAAGAAAATGTCGACAAGCCACAGTTATTATGGCAATAAATAAACATGCACATATAATCATCTTCTGTTAGTAAACTGTTGTTCTTTAACAACTTTGATGGCTTTTTCACATAGAAAACTAAATGTTTTCTTAACAGAACTGGGATTTGGATGTCACCTGCTGGCTGATTCTTTACTAAATATGTGTTTATTCAAAGTATGCAAACGCTGACTGTATAAAGTAACATTTGTAAGGAAAAGGATTGTAATAATATAAATGTTTGTTTTTTTTTAATACACCACAATCACTGTAGTTTATGTGTGTTATTTATTCCTTTCAGTTTCGCTATAGCAAGTTAAATGTTGTGCTGGTAACATGAACTTTACAGTCACAGTTGCAGCTCTTTAATGAGACACAAAGAAGATGAATCTGCATGTGCACAACACCACAAAGACAGATGAGATGCTGCCACATCCTGCAGTAACACAGCAACCCATCTTTCTGCAGGTAACATTATTTTGTTCTTTATCTGGAAAATAAATCAAAACATACCTCAAGGCTCATTAACATCTTTTTGACCAACAAGGAGAGTCATAAAGAGATGCACGAGCGGACCTAAGTGACATGAATGAACCAAATAAAAAATAAAAAAAACCTTCCTTTGAAACCACTGGAGCAGGTCCAGGTTGAAGAGCCTGATGTCCATAACTGTCATCCTCTACACCTGGTCCCACAAGCCAAAGCTTCACTCTTAAAACATTGACGATCAACAAGATGGACATTTGACAAACATACAGATTATGAATGTTTCGATCACTTAACCCTCCCCTGGGTTTAAGATTATATTCCTGTGTCAGTATCTAAGTTTGGGGAATCCACTTGTCTTGATAGGGGACAATATAACATACACCACTCCAACTGCACTCCACCTATGCCTGGCTTATCTGGAAAACAAAAAGAGTCCTGTACGAATGCTGCTCATCGACTTCAGCTCCGCCTTCAACACAGTCATCCCCCAACACCTGCTGAACAACCTGAGTGCAGTAGGCATCAGCACTTCACTGTGCAACTGGCTACTGGCCTTTCCCACAAACAGACCACAGGCAGTAAGAGTTGTCAAAAACTCCTCAGAGACCACCATCATAAACACCGGGGTTCCCCAGGGATGGGTGCTGTCTCCATTGTTGTTCACACTGATGATCCATGTTTGCTGTTCCATATTTACATTAAACCACATCATCAAGTTTGGTAATGATGCAACAGTGGTGATGTGTGTGTGTGTGTGTGTGTGTGTGTGTGTGTGTGTGTGTGTGTGTGTGTGTGTGTGTGTGTTTTAGTTTAAATTGCACATTTGGTGTCTAGTGAAACATAATTCCAATCATTTGTGAAATGCTTGTTATATAGTCAATTGACGATAAAGTACACTTTGAGTTTGAGAATAGCCTCTGCCATGTGCTGAGGATCAGGAACAGAGCGCATAGTTGTCCTCCTTCTCTCAAAACCTCCTACACATTGCTCTACTCAGAGAAGATCAGTCTCCACAATGTGTATGATTATAATGACGTAGTTACATCTTGTAAAAACAGATAAAATTTGATCTGGTTTTCCTGATGTAAATATGTGGTTTACATCTATCCTGTTTAATGATCCATCTTTGCTCGCCGTGGTTCAACATATATGCTGTAAGTACAAATGTATTAGTTTTCCTACAGCAGCTTTCTGTGCTACTGCAGCTGATGAAAGCTGAGGACTCTCTGGCTCCGCCCCTCCTGGTCTTGACCCGCCAATCAGCAGTATCCCTCCTGCCAACTGCCATCACAGCGGCAGCACCCGGCTGTCAAACAGGAGCAGAGACGCCCCGAGCAACGGCTCTGTGTACGGTTGGAGGACAGCATCCCTGATTAAATATTAACGGTAATGCTTTAAATTCCTGGGTTTTTTGTGTGTCTATATCTCAGCAAAATTATAATGATGGTTTTTCATGGCTTAATCTGTATTTCCTAGAGTTTTCTGATTTGTAAACAGAATCATTTTTGTGATAAAAACTTTAGTTTAATACATAAATCTTCAATTCCCGAAAAAGAACCAACCAAACACTTAGTCAATTCTGGACAATGTTTGACCTCACGAGTGTTCACAATTGGTTCATAAAACTCACTTAATGGTCTTCTAGTGAGTTGGTGTTTTGGAGCCAAAACAGGTGTTACACCGAATTCTGTGACCTTGTTGCAAATTGTTGATAGTTTTCTTATCTTTTACCCCACATTTAAGGTTTATAAAGTAACTGCAAACTGGTGGAGATAATGAATTAATTTATAATAAGTGATCGATTTAAAAGATTAAGTTATAGAGCTTTTAATGCTCTTCAGACAAAACAATTTGCAATACACCAAATGTTTGCTGTTGCACCAATTAAATTGCCGTTGCCGTGCTTAGACCTCAGATTCTCCATGTATTCTTTGAGTCTTTTTTGAAATCACACAACAACAATAACAGAAGTTTAGACACATTGATTATGAACAGTGGATGCAATGGGTTGCATCATTAATTGTTTTAACTTTCTTGAGATGAATTTAATAAAGTATGAATACAACAGTTCAAGATTACAGAGCCTGCCTGGTTTAACTCTTAAGTCGCTTGCCAGTGGGCTTTATTGGTAGGTGTGTCGCTTATCAAAGACATAAACGTTTTCCTCACTACAGCATACACAGGACTACCATATCGGATGGTTTTGCAATGGCACTCCAAATATTTATTTTATATCTTTTTTACATCCGATTGTGTCTGGGACAAGTGTGTATTGTTTTACAGCAGTGTCACACATGAACGACATAGCTACTCTCATTATTGCCGGCAGAGGACTTTGGGACGCTCCTTAGTGGTTGCAGTGAAGCTTTGTTGATATAGATAAATGTGTTTACGTCAAATCATTTTATTTTTGGAAATATGACATGCTATTACCTGCATTAGTCACCTCTTGTTCCTGTCACACTCAGAGCAAATCAAGTTGTTTTTGTGAACGTCCTCTGATCACCTTGTCCTTGTGGTCCTTCCAGAGTAGTTCCTCCTTACTGGTCCATTTAGATCGGTTTTAACCAGTACCGTAAAATACCAGTCTATTTTTTGAAATAAAGTACAGCAAAATATTTTTCTGAACTGTTAAAATCTAGAGGGTAACAGATGAAGAAAAAGATGTAAAACAGTTAAATGCAAAAAGATAACTTCTTATCTTTGTAATGGAAGTCCCATCAGAGTTCCCATCATCAGCATCTTTATTGCACTTTCTGTTGCCACAGAAGTCAAATCAAAGTTTTTTCTATGGTACATTTAAAACAATTTATCAAATATAATAATTAAGCATTAAATGTTCACCCAGGTAAAGTAAATGTAGTCATCTCAGCCAGAACAAGTCCACAGATGTAATCGAATCCTGCCTTCAGTTTGGCTGCAGAGTGCAGGTCAAGGTGTTTCTGTAAAGGGAAGTTTTGAACTGGGAGTTTGAAGTGTGGCTGGACGTTTTCAGCAGCTGGTCAAATGTGACGTTTTGGACTAGGGCTGCAACTAACGACTATTCTGATAGTTGATTAGTCATCGACTATTGAAACGATTAGTCGAGTAATCAGATTAAGAATCTTATCATTAATAAATTATTTATTCTCAGCTTTAAAAATTTGCACAAGGTTGTTTAAGTGATGTGCTGATTAACAATGAAAGACAAGGAAATGGACATTTCGTTCAAAAAAACACATCTTTTAATGAACTTTGCTGCCGGTCGCCCTGGTATTGCATTGGTCTCTGTGGGTCTCCTAATGACTGAGAGCCTTTTTTTCTTGGTCAAGTTGGAAACCTTAACAGGTTTTACTTCACCTGATCAAAATGAGTATTTTCATGAGTTCAAATTTTCACTGGGACCTTTGTTCAACTCAGCACCAGTCTTTCTGATGAATGATGTAAAATATGTCATCAATTATTAGATTTAGGCCCAATATCTAGAACAGTATTAGATGTTTGCCAACTTTCACAAGTGTTTACTTTTTCACTCATGTTTGTAAAATGGGAGAGAAACAAACACTACCATTATTTACTATAATTTAATGAGCTGTTGGGTTAATCAAACACATGATGAACACGTGATGTGGGTTGTAAAATGAGAATAAAAAAACATGTTGGCACACTACGTGAGAATTCAGGAGCTAGTTCACCCAAACTGAAATGAGCAACTTGTATGCACAGGAACCATGCATAAGCATAAGGCATAAGGCTTTTCTTGCACACAAACTGGATCTTTAAAGAAATTATGTATTGTGAGAGTGTGTACATCTCTCACGTTCATCATGATATGCATGCACATCTTATATATCAAGCCTGAGATGAAACAAATGATGTATTTTATCAAATAGAATGAACCTAAAAAAAAGAAAGAAAGTGAATGCATTTGATTCATACGGACAATTAAAGTTCCCATTAAACTTAATATATATATATATATATATATATATATATATATATATATATATATATATATATATATATATATATATATATATATATATATATATATATATATATATATATATAAACTCGTTCCTCACCCTCCGTGGGCGTGGGTGGTGTCCCTTCTAAGCTCGGGTCCTCTACAGCCAAATACCTCCAGCGAGTAAGGCAGGTCCTAAGAAGCCAGCTCAATGGCAAGAACAAGTCCCGGGCAATAAACAGCTACGCCCTGCCAGTGATCAGATACCCTGCAGGAATAATAAGGTGGCCAAAGGAAGAGATACAGACCACAGATGTTAAGACAAGGAAGCTCCTCACCATCCATGGTGGGTTCCACCCCAAATCCAGCACCCTGAGACTGTACGCAAGCCGTAAGGAAGGAGGCCGAGGACTAGTGAGTGTGAAAGCCACTATCCGGGACGAAACTGCCCGGAACAACCTCAGACATCTCAGTCCAGAAAAGTGCAGTGTTAGGAACAGCAAAGATACTGCGCAGAACCCTCAAGCTCCCTGGCCTCTGGTAGAGGACCCGAGCTTAGAAGGGACACCACCCACGGAGGGTGAGGAACGAGTTTTTTTTTTTTTTTTTTAAACTCGTTCCTCACCCTCCGTGGGTGGTGTCCCTTCTAAGCTCGGGTCCTCTACCAGAGGCCAGGGAGCTTGAGGGTTCTGCGCAGTATCTTTGCTGTTCCTAACACTGCACTTTTCTGGACTGAGATGTCTGAGGTTGTTCCGGGGATCTGCTGCAGCCACTCTTCCAGTTTGGGGGTTACTGCCCCGAGTGCTCCGATCACCACGGGCACTACTGTCACCTTCACCTTCCAGGCCTTCTCCAGTTCCTCTCTAAGCCCTTGGTATTTCTCAAGCTTCTCGTGTTCCTTTCGCCTGATGTTACCATCACTTGGTATTGCCACATCCACCACCACGGCTTTCCTCTGCCCTTTGTCTACCACCACGATGTCTGGTTGGTTTGCCATCACCATCCTGTCTGTCTGTATCTGGAAGTCCCACAGGAGCTTTGCTCTGTCATTTTCCACCACCTTGGGAGGTGTTTCCCATTTTGACCTTGGGGTTTCCAGCCCATACTCCACACAGATGTTTCTGTAGAGTATGCCCGCTACTTGGTTATGGCGTTCCATGTATGCTTTCCCTGCCAGCATCTTACACCCTGCAGTTATGTGCTGGATTGTTTCCGGTGCTTCTTTGCACAACCTACACCTTGGGTCTTGTCTGGTGTGGTATATCTGGGCCTCTATTGCTCTGGTGTTCAGAGCCTGCTCCTGTGCAGCCAGGATGAGTGCCTCTGTGCTGTCCTGTAGGCCAGCTCTCTCTAGCCATTCTTGAGATCAGCCACCTCAGTTATGGTTCAATGCTACATCCCGTGTAGGGGCTTGTCTTCCCATGATGCTTCCTCCTCCAGCACCTGTTCACCTTGCCATTGTCTGAGGCATTCACTGAGTACGTCATCCGTTTGGGCCTTGTCCTCGATGTACTCATGGAGCTTGGCAGTTCCGTCCTGGATAGTGGCTTTCACACTCACTAGTCCTCGGCCTCCTTCCTTACGGCTTGCGCACAGTCTCAGTGTGCTGGATTTGGGGTGGAACCCACCATGCATGGTGAGGAGCTTCCTTGTCTTAACATCTGTGGTCTGTATCTCTTCCTTTGGCCACCTTATTATTCCTGCAGGGTATCTGATCACTGGCAGGGCGTAGCTGTTTATTGCCCGGGACTTGTTCTTGCCATTGAGCTGGCTTCTTAGGACCTGCCTTACTCGCTGGAGGTATTTGGCTGTTGCCATTTTCCTTGTAGCCCCTTCGAGGTTACCATTTGCCTGTGGTATTCCAAGGTACTTGTAACTGTCCTCAATGTCTCCTATTGGTCCTTCGGGGACTGAGACCCCTTCTGTGTGGACTACCTTGCCTCTTTTTGTCACCATCCTTGTGCAAGTGGCTTGCCATTTGCCTCAAGAGTGGTTTTCCACAGGTTCATCGAGTTTGCAATGAAGGCCCTTAGAGTGCTGTTGATGTTGTACATCTCCAAGCACTCAGTGATCCATGTGTGTGGCATCGAGTCGTAGGCTTTCTTAGGCTACAACTGAAAAAGAGCTTTGAAGGGATTACTATGCTGATAAAGAAAATCAAATAGACTTAATAAAGATTTGGAATCAATAGTAAAAACATCCATCTGCCCGCCCGCCAGCCCGCCCGCCCGCCCGTCCGCCCGTCCGCCCGTCCGTCCGTCCGTCCGTCCGTCCGTCCGTCCGTCCGTCCGTCCGTCCGTCCGTCCATTTTCATCTGCTTATCCAGGACCAGGTCACAGGGGTAGCAGTCTAAGCAAAGATGCCCAGACCTCCCTCACCCCAGACACATCTTCCAGCTTTTCCAGGGGGACCCTGAGGCATTCCCAGGTCAGCCCAAAGACATACTCTCTTCAGCCTGTCCTTGGTCTTTCCCGGGACCTCCTCCCAGTGGGACATGCCTGGAACACCTCTCTAGGGAGGCGTCCATGGGGCATTTGATATGGGGCCCAAGCCGCTTTAGCTGACTCCTCTCAACGTGAAGGAGCAGCAGCTCTACCCGAGCTCTTCCAGAGTGATTGAGCTTGGGAATTGGTGATCACCCTATTTCTAAGGGAGCGCCCAGCCACCCAGCAGAGGAAACTCATTTTGGCTGCTTGTATCAGCAGTCTTGTCCTTTCGGTCATTGCCCAAAGTTCATGACCATAGGTGAGTGTTGGAGCGTAAACTGACCGGTAAATATAGAGCTTTGCCTTACAACTCAGCTTCTTCTTCACCATGACGGTCCGGTACATAGACCGTATGACTGAAGACACTGCACTAAAATGTCTGTCAATTTCATACTGCATCTTTCCCTCACTTGTGAACAAGATCCCAAGATACTTAAACTACTCCACTTGAGGTAGTACCTCTCCACCTCCCCTGAGAGGGTACGTCACCCTTTTCCAGTCAAGAACCATGGCCTCGGATTTGGAAGTGCTGATTCCCATCCCATTCGCACTCGGCTGCAAACTTCCCAAGCACATGCTAAAAGTCCTGGCCCGATGAAGCCAACAAAACAACATTATCTGCAAAAAGCAGAGATGAAATCATGTTGTTCTCAACTGGACCCCCTCTGGTCCATGGCAATGCCTAGAAATCCTGTCTATAAAAATTATGAAAAGAACTGGTGACTAAGGGCAGCCCTGCCGGAGTCCAACATGCACTGGGCACAGGCCTGACTTACTGCTGGCAATCCGAATCGAGCTCCTGCTCCGGTCATACAAAGCCCGAACAGACCTTAGCAAAGGGCCCCGGACCCCATACTTGCGGAGCACCCTCAACAGAATACTACGAGGGACATGGTCAAATGCTTTCTCCAGATCCACAAAGCACATGTGGACTGGTTAGGCATAAACCCTCCAGCACCCTGCGAAGTGTGTAGAGCTGGTCCAGTGTTCCACGACCAAGACGAAAGCTGTATTATTCCTCCTGAATCCAAGGTTTGACTATTGGCCTAATTCTCCTGTCCAGTACCCTGGCGTAGACTTTCCCAGGGAGGCTGAGAAGTGTGATCCCCCTATAGTGGGAGCACACTCTCCGTTCCCCCTTTTTAAAAACCACCCCAGTTTGCCACTCCAGCAGCACTGTCCTCAAGATCCCTCATGGCAACGTTGCAGAGGCGTGTCAACCAAGACAGTCCTACAACATCCAGAGACTTGATGAGGGTGAATCTCATCCACCCCCGGTGCCTTGCCACCAAGGAGCTTACGGACTACCTCAGTGACTTTGGCTTGGGTGATAGAAGAGTCCACCGCAGATTGCCCAGCCTCTGCTTCCTCAGTGGAAGGCATGTCAGTGGGATTAAGTAATCCTCAAAGTATTCCTTCCACCGTCCAACAATGTCCCCAGTCGCGGTCAGCAGATGTGATGTCAGATTAAATCATTAGAGAAAGAGAGAGATGTTGAAACCACTGTCTAACGTAGAAACGCTGTTGTCTGCATCTGAAAGCAGGTGAAAGGGGAACACCAATTTATTTAGTTTTTCTCAGAGGTTACGACTCCCTTAAGATAAACGTGCATACTGGTTTACAAAGAGAGTGCAAACATGCATAACCCCATTACTGGGAAGAGTATCTGGACAGGCTTCTGACAGACTGTCAAGTTCATATGTTCACCTTCCCTTTCTGGTTTCTGTTTGTTTTATCTGCAGACGTGCTGTCACTATCCTCCACAGAAGACAAAGAATAAGGAGCTCTACACCAGGAGCTGACAGATACCAACAGCAATGAGGCTATTACGCAATGTGAATCTGAAAACATTGATTTTTCTGGTGCTTCTTCAGGGAGCAGCTATAGTGCTCTTATACAGATGGCACATTCAGCAGAAGCCCCACTGTTCTCCTCCTTCCAGCGGTAAAGTTCATGTTCTGCTGCTGTCGTCATGGCGATCGGGCTCATCCTTCATGGGTCAGGTATTCAGTCAGCACCCGTCTGTCTTCTATCTCATGGAGCCTGCTTGGCATGTGTGGTCCAAGGTGAAGGAATCTACTGCACGACTGCTTAGGATGGCTGTGAGGGATCTAATGCGAAGTATATTCCAGTGTGACTTCTCAGTAATGGATTCCTACCTGCTGGAAAAACCCAATGTGTCGTTTCTGTTCATGTGGAGTCACAGTCGAGCACTGTGTTCCCCGCCAGCGTGTCCTCTCACGCCACGTGACCAGATGAGCAGTCAACCTCAGTGCTTCCAGAAATGTGATGCTCGAGGCCTGCAGAAGGTGGAAGAGGCCTGTGGCACGTACAGTCATGTGGTGTTAAAAGAAGTGCGATTTTTGTTTTTGAGCTGGAATCCCTTTACCCTCTTTTGAAGGACCCAAACATGGATCTCCGCATCATCCATCTGGTCCGAGACCCCCGGGCCGTGCTGAGGTCTAGAGAGGAGTCTGCCCCATATCTTTATAGAGATGACAGTATTGTTTTGGAGCAGAGAAAGGTACCAGCTGCTGAGGCGCAGTACCAGGTCATACAGGAGATCTGCCGCAGCCATGTACGCATTAATGAGAGGGCTGAACTGAAGCCCCCTCCATTTCTGAAAGGACGCTACAAACTAGTTCGCTACGAGGATGTGGCACGCAACGCACTGAAGGAGGTAAATGACATTTATGAGTTTGTAGGTTTAGAGATGACCCCACATCTGGAGGATTGGATCTACACAGTCACACATGGAAAGGGGAAAGGCTCTAGAAATGAAGCTTTTCGTGTCACCTCTCGAAATGCTACCAACGTCTCCCAGGCTTGGCGCACCATGCTGCCATACAGCAAGGTGAAACGTGTTCAGGAAGTGTGTAAAGGAGCCATGTCACTGCTGGGCTACAAGACAGTTAACAGTGAAGAAGAGCAGAAGAGACTTGACGTTGATCTGCTGTGGGGACGGTCTTGTTATGGTGACAGGTCTTGTACCACTTTATCCCACTAGAGGTGCACTTGGTTGTGTAATAAGCCAGTATCTGACACATGAGCTGTTTCTTGGTTGAAAGTACAAGTTTAGACTCCATTTCCTTGGTAGTTTATGCTTGGTAAGTAGGAGAGGTGCGGGCAAGTATATGCAGGTTGGAAAAGAGCCATAAATGTGTGACATGCTTCCCTCAAGTGGCCAGAAGTGGTACTGCTGCAGAAAGTGGCTTTTCACCAATAAACAAATACAGTTATATGCATGAATTACAGTTTAACATTTATGTATCTTGTTGAAGAGGGTTGACTACTTACTTTTAATATTTTATGCAGCCATCAATATTATCTGCTTCAATCCTATTCATCGTTGCTGGGGTCTTCTGGAGCTGATTCCAGCTGCTAATGGAAAACAGTGTGGACCATTTACAGTTGAAACCATCCATCCAACCATTATCTATACCCCCTTAATCCGTCTCTGGGTCACGGGGGTCTGTCGGAGCCTATCCCGATGCAGAGGGGAGGCGGGCACCCTGGACAGGTCGCCAGTCCATCGCAGGGCCACATACAAAGACAGACAACCAATCACACTCACATTCACACCTACGGGCAATTTAGAATGATCAATCAACCTGCATGTTTTTGGACTGTGGGAGGAAGCCGGAGTACCCGGAGGGAACCCACGCAATAACCAGTTAATCTAACATGCATGTCTTTGGACTGGAGGGAACCCATACAAGCACGGGCAGAACATGCAAACTCCACACAGAAAGACCCACCGGGCCGGGAATTGAACCAGAAACCTTCTTGCTGTGAGGCAACAGTGCTAACCCACCGTGCTGCCCCAGTTGAAACCAGAAGTTTCTATACAGTTAAAAACAAAAAAAAAAAGGCATATTTTTATTGCCTTGTCTTTTGGAAAAACTAAGGGAACTTTTATAGTTTTAGATCAGTAAGTCCTGTCAGTCAGTTAGGACTCCTGAATATTAAAAAAAAATCAGAATAATGAGGGATATGATATTTTACATTTGTTTTCCACAATTTTTAAAATTTCTATTTACAGCTGTAAATGCGTATTAAAAAGCTTTTGAAACTATAAACTAAATTTTTCATTGTCCTGGATGGATGTGAACGATGCTTTGCAGGTAGTCTTATAATTTTCTATATGAAATTTTCTGCTAAATTACATGTAAATCATGTGATCAATAGATGGAAACCTATAGCTAAAACCATTTTAAAGGAAGAGTTTATTCTCAACCATCTAATAGTCAGATTAAGGAAGTGTGTGGTTCAGCTTTAAGCTTTTTGTTTTGTAAACAATATGAATAACATGATTAAAAAAGTCATATTCCTTTACAGTACAAGTTTAGACTCCATTTCCTTGGTAGTTTATGCTTGGTAAGTAGGAGAGGTGCGGGCAAGTATATGCAGGTTGGAAAAGAGCCATAAATGTGTGACATGCTTCCCTCAAGTGGCCAGAAGTGGTACTGCTGCAGATAGTGGCTTTTCACCAATAAACAATTACAGTTATATGCATAAATTACAGTTTAACATTTATGTATCTTGTTGAAGAGGGTTGACTACTTACTTTTAATATTTTATGCAGCCATCAATATTATCTGCTTCAATTGCATCCAAAGACATCGACATTTAAACATAAAATGAAAATTCTGAACATTATTATGTCCTGGAATGGTCCAGGGACTCCTCTGGCAAATGTCTTAGTAACCTTAAATGGGACTTTTTATATTTTATTTTTTGTTGGTGTAAATAAAGTTTGGTGGTTGTGAAAATAAAAAAAAAGTTCAAAAAGGCTCTATATTGATTATTTAATGGCAAATTTGACATTAATAAAATTATAACCAGGCATTAAAAAATCCCCAAACTAAACTCCTTTACACAAAAGGATTTAGTGAATTTTAGGATTATTGGGATTTCAACCAGTTTTTATAAATGAAATGAACATGTTAGTTATGACACCAATAAATGAACATTTAGATCATATTCTGTTTCTAAACTGTTGTTCAACATAAACTTTGATGGCTTGAACTTGAAAAGTTTTTCTCAGCAGAACTGAGATTTGCATGTCCCCTGCTGCCTTGTTCTTCACCAAATAAAACGTTTTTTAATGCAATGCAAGCCTCTGCAGTCACAGAGATTATGACTACACATGTTTCATGATGACTACAGGTGAGAGGCAGGGGTCCATCCTGGACATGTTGCCGGTCCATCACAGGGCCACAGATAGAAAGAAACAACCACACACGTTCACACCCCGGGCAATTTAGAATAACCAGTTAATCTAACATGCACGTCTTTGGACTGGAAGGAACCCACACAAGCACGGGCAGAACATGCAAACTCCACACAGAAAGAGCCACCGGGCCGGGAATCGAACCAGGAGACAACAGTGCTAACCACCAAGCCAGCTTGCTGACTGTTTTTGTTGTTTTACTATCTAAAATGAATTTACAATTTATTGCTATTGCTGTATTCTTTATGGTACTCAAGATTTCAACAAAAAGTGATGATAATATTCAATAATTTTCCATATTTTGTATATTTTCCAAATCCAAATGGAAAAAGTACAGAATTAAGCAAATGTTGCAATCTAAAGCAGCAGCAGCATCAAGAAGAAGAGAGACAAAAAGTTTGATGAACGCAAAGGGTTGAAAGATGAAGAAGAAAAGATGTGGAAGATGACGGCAAAGGCAGCGGTAGCTGGGTACTTGTGGCTGTGAGCTCCAAACTAGGAGAATCGCTCCAACAGATCCAGGAACAACATCGGAGATTTCCATCCAGGAGAACGCAGTCCTGGGAACATGGAACCCTCAAGGTCTCGCTATGATCTATTTTATTACTCTCTATTCCAAATTGTAACTCTAAAATGGGAATGTTAAGTTTCTATATCAGGAATGTCTAATGAAGATTAGAATATGAAAAACTGAAAGGATTTAAACACACTTAAAGTGAATATCAAACAGAATAACACCCAAAATAAAATGAGACAAGAAAGCAGAAAAATAATTTAGTACACTATTATTCTAGTCTTTTTTCACAAATCTTATATTAAATGCACAATTTCCTTTTTTGTCTTAATAGTAAAGGCAAAGCTATAAGCAGAATTTATGGCACATTTGATTAAGTCAACAAAAGGTACATGTTGTAAAAACACCTCGGTGTACGTGTGAAAGTCCGGACCTAAATACGGGTTAGGCATATTTAAGGCTGGTAAGTCCTCCACAAGAACAGGGAAATGTACTCTTGTTCTCGAGGTAGCAGGAACCGAGAAAAGAATCCAACCTGTTTGTTTGCTTTTGTTTTTAACATTCAGAGCTGATAAGTGAGCAAAACATTCATCTCCCAGTATCTCCTGTGACCTGAGCTCTTCTCGTGTTGTTTAAGCACCAACATTGACAGTCACGCTGTCCCTCTGTTGCCAGTTTTGTTGACTTTCTAGGGAACAAAATACCAGCAGAAGTAGTAGACACCATTTTTGAAGTTCTTAATATAAGTGAACCAACTTTACTTGATTTCCTTCCCCCGTCCACCGACTGTCTGTAGGTGTAGTAGTAGTGGAAGCTCGGGCCATCAGCATTCTTTGGGAATTGAGGTTTCCGCCTACAGGTCTACGTTGCTTATCAGATGAGTCCTTTCTATGTCAGAGATGATAGCAGACTATTCAGCTGGGTCATCTGCAGGAGCTCTTGGTCCATGTTGATGGCTGGAACGTGTGGAAGGAGAAGATGAGACATCTGTGCCAACCCGTGCAGAAGCAGACAGACCTAACTAGAAATTATATTTAACTAAACTGAGTAGGTTTTGTTGAGCGCTCCCAAGATGAGGGAATTGCTTGGAAAGGATTGTTGGGCTCTGGGCTTTCAGAAAAAGACTGGAGTTTAGCCCGAACTAGAGGACAGATGTGAACTCACATCAGTCAGGTTATTACAGTGTAACTGGTCATCACAGTGCACACACATGTGACCCTGTAAAGCTACGCTGATACAACTCAAATATACCAGATACTTTTAATTAATACAATAATGAAAGGGGAACACGATTTCAGTGTGTTTGTCAGTGTGGGAAATCCAGAAGATTGTGGGATGATGTTAAATATATAACTGTAAGATTAATGTCACATTCGGTCCTATTACTTACATGCCTCAGCCTGTTAAATGACTTGGATTAAGTGAATAGACAAAACCATGCAGGTATGAAACCCCTGTAAGTAAAATGATTTAGTACATTATAACAGTATACAGTAGAAATCATTTTGAAAGACACTCACTGTGACACACCCACGCACCTTAAGAAAACTGACATCTGCTGGAAGATTAACAAGCGTATCGATGAAGGTTTGACCAAATCCTGGTACTAACCATAAATATTTATGCAGACAGTTGTGAAAATAAATGTAAACATTTTTAAATGTCTTTAGCTAACAGTAAACCTAAACATTTTTGAACGAAAAAAAATCATTAAAAAATGTGTTTTTCTTCAAGTTGTTTACATGAACATGGGGATTTGACCTCAAATCACTGGCACTCTCATGATAAAATAAATTCCCCAACTTCTTTTACTTGAAAATGAGAAAATATGTGGTCTTGTGTAATTAAACAGAGGTTTTACCCATAAACAACAACAAAGGAGGACAAGGACCCTGAACACGGACGTGCAGCAGCTGAATTGTGACTGGCTGGTTGGTAAATCATTTCTTGTAATTGACTCCAAAAAGAAAAACATGTGGTTTCTATACACGTGACAGGAGCTGTGAAGCAGAAGAAGGGTGTTGATGTTACCTTTGACCCCTGTATTTGTATGCATGCTCAAGCACCGGCCCAGTCATGTCTTATGTTTGATTGTTTGTTTGTCCTCTTGGACACGCTGAGCTGGAATGAAGTTACGTTGTGCAATGAAACTGGCTCAACTAATAATCTTGAATCTTGATCTCGAATGCTCAGTGTGTCGTAGTGTTCAGTGCATGAATTAAAAAAAGCTTCAAACAAATTTCAACTCTTTGAAAATTAAAATAAATGAAAAGCTTCTGCCTGGTTGGGTAATCGAACCCTTTAGAAAGCTGTTGTCAGTGGCTACAGGTCGGTCCTAAACCTGGGTTGGCTGTATGTGGACAGTATGAGCCTCCGTACGTGGCACACCGGCTCAGCCAGCTGAACCATCTCGTGTGAGGAGGAGTCAGCCCCATATCTTTACAGAGATGACAGTGTTGTTTTGGAGAAAGAGGAAGGTACCAGCTGCCGGGGCGCAGTACCAGGTCATACAGGAGATCTGCCGCAGCCATGTACGCATTAATGAGAGGGTATTCATGAAGTGTGTAAAGGAACCATGTCACTGCTGGGCTACAAGACAGTTAACAGTGAAGAAGAGCAGAAGAGACTTGATGTTGATCTGCTGTGGGGACAGTCTTGGTCTTGTACCACTTTATCCCACTAGAGGTGCACTTGGTTGTGTAATAAGCCAGTATCTGACACATGAGCTGTTTCTTGGTTGAAAGTACAAGTTTAGACTCCATTTACTTGGTAGTTTATGCTTGGTAAGTAGGAGAAGTGCGGGCAAGTATATGCAGGTTGGAAAAGAGCCATAAATGTGTGACATGCTTCCCTCAAGTGGCCAGAAGTGGTACTGCTGCAGAAAGTGGCCTTTCACCAATAAACAATTACGGTCATATGCATAAATTAGACATTTTAGATTGGCTTAGCTCATGCTTCCCTATGATGCATTACACATTAATCTGCTTGGCTTCAGTATCTTCCTTCTCTTCTTGTTGTTTCTTCTGTTAATATATGATGATATGAGGAGAAGTAAAGAGTTGTGAAGAGACACAGATGTAACTAAATCTGTCATCCAAGTCATGTAGGGTCATGTAGCAAGATCAATCAAGATCACAAGTACAGTTTATATAATGTAGAAGTAAGTCAAGGAAGTAACACGCCGCAAAATTCACAGCTGTTTACCAACACATATTCTACTGTCCTTTAATCCATCCTGCTTGATAATCCAGTTCTGCAAGTTAAACTTAAACCCATCAGTTTGTTGTTTTTTTGGCTTGTTTTTGACACTATAAAAACTGCCTCAGGTCCTGTCTGCTGCCTGCACAGCCAACGCAGCAGCAGATAAACGGCTGGAAACTGGAAGCCAAGAGAGAAGAGGGACATTGTGCAGCTCCATTGGAAGGCAGCCGACCGATAAAAGATTAAGGGTAATTGATTAGTTACTTAATTCCATCCTAACTCTAGATAGATAAATGTATATAACTCATCAAAACAGGTCAGGAGATAATACATAATAGTAATAAAAAAAAAGAAAAAAGAAACATGCTTAAATCAAACCTACCATGTACAATGTTTGGCCTCCAGAGCAGACTCCAATAAAATCCTGTTAAATAGATGAGTTGGTTTGTGAAGCTCTCACAGCTCTAACTCTGAACGCCGTGACCCATCACACTCTCTGATCTGATTACGTAGTTCTACAATAATGTAATTGCAGCTGGATTTACTGTGTTTTATTTTAAAACTTAGCTTTACCTGAGAAATACAAACTTAGAAATACGTAATGAAAATACAGACTTTAATGTTAGATAAATAGAAAGACTGAACATACACTAAAATTTGTGCGGTGTGACAATTTGACTATAACTTCATTTTGTGACGTACGTTTATGTACCTGCGACTTCACCTGAGCAAAGTTGATTGAACTTATCACCTCTTTGAAAAAAATGCACAAAAATATGACAAGATCAGCTGAATTAGGTTTGAAAAATGCATATCAGCGACCATTACATTGTTAAAACAGCACAAATGAGTTGTTTTTTGTTAAAATGTTGGTTGTAATTTCATGATTACAGGTTTGGTGGTTAGCACTGTTGTCTCACATCAAGAAGGAAAGAAGGAAAGTGTTAGGGTTATCAGAACCTCTCAATTTTTGGAATAAACCATGCAGAGAAAGCAGTCTTGATCAAAACCCAAGAACAAAGTATCAGATACAAAATTCAGCTGGTAGTGTACTACTTTTTTTTCTCCTTTTGTTTGCTCATATATTAATGGTTAATATCAAGTTTGTTAGAACCCAGGAGCCATAAATATGCATTTTAAACCGGCAACAGAGTTTTTTTTTTTTCTTCTCTTTTATATGTGCACATAGGTGTGTGTGAGTGTGGTGCTAATATATATATATATATATATATATATATACAGACCCATACAAATATAGTATGGTGGGACGCTGCAATCCAAAAGTTGGGAGAAGAGTCTCTGATGTTGAGCTAGAAGGTTTTGACTGGTGCACAGTCCCAGATAGCAGCAATTTTTGTGTCTTTACATCTCATTTTAAATGTTTTCCCCAGTAAAGTTAACTCTGTGAACTACTTTGTATTGTATAAGTTGTACATTTAAATTAGAGGTAGACATGAATAAATTTTACAAATTTGGAGCCAGAAGTCAGCATTGGAGGTAAATTCTAGATGCTGTTCCTGCTCCTCATTTGTCTTCTGTTATTGAAGAAAACAGAAAATCACAAGTGTTGATGGAAGGAGGGAAAAAACCCAAGAACAAAGTATCAGATACAAAATAAAGAGGTGTGTCATTCAGCTGGTAGTGCACTCCCAACAGACATTTCTACAGATATTTTAGAAGGACCCCCACGTGAATGCACATAATACTGTTCACATGGGTAGTCTGTCCCGCTCTGTTCTCGCCACCAATTATTACTTGCAGTTATAAATGTATAAACATACTTAAAAGTGGGAGGGGCACAATCATGATTTTGGAAATTACATCTATGTCCATTCTTATTGATCTAGAGCGGTCCAGACCAAATATTTGACTGGACGGTTGAGTTGAAGTGATCACGTCAGCTCACTTTCAAACTTTTCAGAGACGACATGATTCAAAAGATGTTTGTTTAATCACATTAGTCCTTTTATGGGTGTGAAGTCAGTTTTCTATGTTAAACAATCTCATGTAGGCTGTAATGACTCTATATGGCTAATGTAGACACTGCAGTAGCTTATCCTTCCAGTTTTCAGCATGTTTAACTGCCTTGTCTTGCCTTGCCTTGCCTTGCCTCGCCTCGCCTTGTCTTGCCTTGCCTTGCCTCGCCTCGCCTCGCCTCGCCTCGCCTCGCCTCGCCTCGCCTCGCCTCGCCTCGCCTCGCCTCGCCTTGCCTTGCCTTGCCTCATACTAACCGGCAGTGCCCTGTACCCTGCTCAGGGACACTTTGGTACGTGACAGAGCCGGGGATTAATCTGACCACCTTACAGCTAGAGGGGAACCAACTGCGCCACAGCAATCTCTCTTCACAGTAATTACAGTCATATTACTGTATGTTTAATCAAAAGCACATCGGTACACATATGTAGTGTAGTATCTAGGTACACACATAAACATAAGAGGGGAGTTTTGGAGGAAGTAGATGCACGAGACATAGCAGCAGGAGCAATGCATAGCACACTCTTATTAGGAGGAATTGGATTACACTGGAATATAATTGAACTGATCTTGATTGTCAATGATTGGACTATATTGAACTTGTCTCCTGTGTTAAAATGCCTTGAGAAGATTTTGTTTAGAATTGGCACAATTCAAATAAAATGCAACATAAAGAGAATTAAACTAAATTGTATGGAGGGTGACTTACATTAATAAAATGCACAATCACAGCAGGATATTTAAAAGAAAACCAGCAGGTCTAGAAGCACAGGTGAGACCAGCAGGAGGGTACAAAATAGAATCGTAGCAGAACAAATGGACCAGCATCAGGAAGACAAAAGACATGAGACTATGGCCATTTTTTGGAACAACTACACTACTAATGTGGACAGATTTTGCTAAAATATTGTACATAGTGTGCAGCATGCCAAAAATGTCGCACTCATAATGAAAACACTGTCCAGATAGTTTCCTAATGGTGTAAATGTTTCCACGCTGCAGCTGAGCAGCTTACTACGTACGTTATATCCAACAAAGCAAGACACCAGTATAGTGGGACAACTCCACTTGAGCCATATCACAGTTGCTTTTATGGTGACAAACTAACAACCAGTATGCAGAACAAACTAAACAAAGAAAATGTGAAAATGAGCTATTCTCTAGTAGTGTTAGTGTCACATGTAAACTCCCTCCTATCCGACCACTATTTAATAACGTTTGAATTCAACATTGTCAACGTTACGCATAATAGGAGGAATTACTTTAGCAGGTGTCTATCCGATAAAGCTATCACTAAATTTAGGGAGGCCATTGCTCTTCATCTTCTTACAGAGGAACATAGTGAAGCAGTTGAGGGCTGTGACCTCGGTTCTACCTCTGCAGACGTTGATTTCCTTGTCGGTAGCACTGCAGATGTGTTGAACTCAGCTTTAGATGTAGTTGCTCCTTTGAGAAAGAGGGTCTCTAACCATAGGAGCTTAACTCCCTGGTTTAACTCACATATTCGTATGTTAAAACAGAAAGTGCGTAAAATGGAAAGAAAGTGGTACTCTAGTAGGTCGGTAGATATTTATTATGCATGGAAAGATAGTCTAATAGTGTATAAAAAAAGCGCTTCGCAAAGCTAGAACAGCCTATTATTCAGTGTTAATAGAGGATAATAAAAATAACCCACGTTTTCTGTTCAGCACTGTAGCCAGGCTGAAAAAGAGCCACAACTCTGTTGAGCCGTGCATCCCTGCAGCTCTCAGTAGTGAAGACTTTATGAGCTTCTTTAGCAATAAAATTGTCAGAATTAGAGAGGAAATCCGCCAGGCCCTCCCGGCAGTGGCTGTGGGCATTTCTTCAACCTCGGCGACTCCCTTATGCTCTGACCTGACTCTAGACTATTTTGTCCATGTTGACCTCTCTGAGCTGACGTCAGTCGTCAATGGATCTAAATCATCCACGTGTCTGTTAGACCCAATCCCTACTCGACTACTTAAAAATGTTTACTCTCTTATTGGACCGACAATACTGAAACAGATCAACTTGTCCCTAGTCTTAGGATATGTGACACAGGCTTTTAAAGTCGCAGTAATCAAACCATTACTTAAAAAACCCTCTCTTGACCCAGACATTTTAGCTAACTATAGACCAATTTCCAACCTTCCATTTATCTCTAAAATTCTGGAAAGGGTAGTTGCAAGCCAGCTGTGTGACCATTTGTATAGAAAAGATCTATTTGAAATTTTTCAGTCAGGGTTCAGAATGCATCATAGCACAGAAACAGCACTGGTTCGAGTCTCGAATGACCTTCTTATGGCCTCAGATAATGGGTTAGTGTCCATACTGGTTCTGCTGGACCTCAGTGCTGCTTTTGATACCATAGATCACAGCATTTTACTGCAGAGGCTAGAGTATGTTGTTGGGATTAAAGGGACAGCTCTAGATCGGTTTAAATTATATCTGTCTGATAGATTACAGTTTGTTCATGTTCATGAGGTTTCTTCCGTACAGACAAGGGTCTGCTATGGTGTCCCGCAGGGTTCAGAGCTAGGGCCAATTGTGTTCAGTTTATACATGCAGCCCATAGGAAGTATTATCCAGAACCATGGCTTTAATTTTCATTGTTATGCTGATGATACGCAGCTGTATCTGTCTATGAAGCCAGATGAAACAGAACCATTAGACAAACTTCAGATGTGTCTTAAGGACATCAAGGACTGGATGTCCAGAAATTTTTTGCTACTAAATTCTGATAAAACAGAGGTTGTTGTTTGTGGTCCCAAACAGCTTAGGAAGGGATTAGATGGTCTTGCGATGGCCTCCATTAAAACTGTGCAAAACCTTGGCGTTATATTCGATCAGGATTTGTCATTAAAGCAGCATATTAATCAGGTTTGTAAAACCGCGTTTTTCCACCTCCGTAATATCGACAAAGATTAGGAGCATCCATCTCGCAGGGTGATACCTGAAAAACGAATTCATGTGTTCATATCTTCTAGACTAGATTACTGTAACGTGTTGTTGGCTGGATGTCCAAGTAATTCTCTGAGCAGCCTCCAGCTAATCCAAAATGCAGCAGCACGAGTGCTGACAGGAACCAACAAGAGAGACCACGTCTCTCCGGTTTTAGCTTCCCTCCATTGGCTCCCTGTAAAATTTAGAATCCAATTCAAAATTTTATTACTGGCATATAAAGTCCAAAATGGCCTAGCGCCGCGATATTTGCAAGACCTGATAGTACCGTACGTTCCTAATAGAGCTCTCCGTTCTCAGGGTGCAGGTTTACTTAAAGTTCCTAGAGTATCGAAATGTAGATTTGGAGGACGGGAATTCTGTTATCAGGCACCATCACTCTGGAACCAACTTCCAGTTTGGGTGAAGGAGGCTGACACCACCTCCACCTTTAAAACTAAACTTAAAACATTTCTGTTTAATAAAGCATATAGTTAGTGTATATTTAGTACCTTAATGTGTCAGGGCCAGTAGTCAAAGCTGCAGCTACAGGACCAGATTAGAGCAGCTCATCTTAAACATATCTACACTGAAGCTCATCTTAGAGCTTCGGTGTAGATATGCTGCTATAAGCCCATCCTCCAGGGGGACACCAACATGAGTGGTGCCTTTCACCTCCTGTTTCTCTTTGCCTTCTCTGTCTCTTCTTCACCTCAACCCTCATTTATTAACAGTATCCCATAAACATTGTGGTCCATTGTTCTTGTAGTTTTTTGTGCTTGTCTGGCCCTTCTTTTCCTCTTATTTGCATGTCTTGCAGACCAGAACCTCAGGAGCTGCTTGCTGACCTGCAGTTCCACCTCTGACCATCCCAGTGTCTGCCTTCACCTGTCTGTGTGGATGTCTGTTGGATATTTGCTGACATCTCGACCTGCAGTCCTCATCCCCTTGGATCACCAACTATCCATACATCACCCATATACACAGAAGTCTAATTGGACTACCAATGATAGTCACTATTGTATCCCGTCTTGTACCTTTGACGGTGTCTCTATTCTTTCTTATTTCTTTCTCTACCCGGCTGGCCTTCGGCAGGAGGGTCCCCCCTCATGATCCAGGTCCTGCTCAAGGTTTCTTCCCTCTTAAAGGGGAGTTTTTCCTGCCACTGTTTGGTTTTTCTTCCACTAGGGAAGTTTTTACCTGCCGTTGTTTATGTAATAATTGCTCGGGGTTCATGTTCTGGGTCTCTGGAAAGCTCCTAGAGACAACTTGTGTTGTAATAGACACTATATAAATAAAATTTAATTGAACAGTTAATCCAAGTTAGAGGCAGGTTTGTATTTTTTTTTTTTTTATTTGTGACCACTGTTCATAACTGTTTACTATCAACACTTTGTTCAAATAAAATGAACCTTTTTCTCTGAAATACGACACTGCTCTTCTTCCTGCTTCACTTTAAATCCTCTACAAGTTTACAATCATTACAATAAAGTATTTCTGTGTAACATGGAACAACATTAAACACTCATTGTAACAGTCGTTAAAATAAATGAGAGTAACAATGAAACCAACTCACCTCAGACTCCTTTGAGTATCTGATCAGTTCTGACTCTCCTTCATTTCTAACTGCATTTTCTTGTCAAATTAACAGCTGAACTTTGTGTAATAACATCACATCCTGTGGTGGAAATTTACTGGAATCCAAATGAGAAAGCAAACAGGTTCAAGTTCAACACAAAAGTTTATTTAAAAGATAAACGTTGATGAGACGTGCAGAGAAGTCTCATTCAGAGAGTTCTACTGCTCAAAAAGGAGGCAGGTTTTTATACGGTTGAACTACACAACTTCACACGAGTTACAGCAGCATAACTCCCTAATTGGCTGAACAGATAGTCTCACATGAGAGACTTCTGCAAAACTGCCTTACTGCTTATCACACTGAAGGAGGAAGATGGATATGTTGTCTAGGTGTAAATTTTAAGAGCACGAGAAACGGAAAGTCTGTTGTCCTTGACATAAATTTAACACAGGCTACACAGTCAGAGTACAAGGAACAGGCTTGTACAGAGGTACTCAGAGCACACTCATTTATGCTCAGATTAGTTCAGACCATGTTTAAACTGATCAGTAGAATAAATGATACAAACTCATAGCTACTATGTAAATATAATATTTCTCCTACAATCCTCACATCCAAACTAAATGAAAACTCCAGCTGGCTTCAAAACTGAGAGATTATCTTTCAAACAATTGATCCTGATTAGGTCCAAGCAGCTGTTTATAACCTCCACAACCATCTTCTGTTGTGACGTCATTGATGACATTCAGGATCAAATGTGGTTTTCTAATAATTGTGGGAATTTGACAGCGTTATTCCACAACAATCCAAAAGCACATGGAAAAATCCAACATCCATCACAAATGTTATACTGCTAAATGCACACGTGTTAAAACTCTCCTCATAACAGCAAACATCCAACAATCAAGTTTCATTCTGTGACTGAGTACTTTGAATGTTGAGCAAAAAGCATAAATGTGTATTTTACGTCTCTTCCGCTGTATTTGATGTCTAATGAACTTGATATCTTTGGATGTTTCAAACCTCACTGCTGAGCTTTTGTTCATCTTGATTCAATCTGGAGGGACGTTGCTGTGTAGAAGCAGAATCTCCTGTAACGATGTCCTGCTGTCAAACATGAGTGTGGGAGTGTCATCAGTTTCAGCACTGGACAGCAACCGTTACGAAACAGCAGCACTACTAACCCTCCTCATCTTCCTCCTCCTTACAAAAACCTTGTGCTGAAAAAAAAACAACCTTTGACCGAAGGAGGTACGGCAGCGGACACCTGCTCTCATCAGCCAGTAGCGTCTCCACCTCCAAGACAGCTCCTGGAGGATGGTGATGTAGGTGGTCCTGAATGGTGGATCCACAAATGAAGCCATCTCCACTATGTCGGTCGTGGCTGGGTCAGAATACTTGTTGTTCAGGAACTCAACAATGCTGGTCTTGATCCGATTTGAGAAGCTCGCCATCACCCTCTTCACCTGCCAGAAGACTTTTGTTAACAAGGTGCAGCACAGGTTTCACATATGATAGTGACGTACTCCTCACCTGACATGGCATCAGTAAAGTCCTGGAGAGGATTCAGGACCTTCTGGACTGCTTCTAGGACCTCTTAGTCCTGCCAGGTAGGGACGAGGTGCCTGGTCTTTTGGTCAGCAGACAGGACTTTGGCCAGTGCTCCTTCCTGCTGCAGGACTCTCCATCCTCCGCTGCCTTGATCCCCAGCGTGTGGCGGACTCGGTTGTGAGTTGGTGACTTGGCAGACCCAAAACTTTGACTGGTTTCACCTTAACACACTCATCCAACTAAGTGCTTTCTAAAACCAAACGTTACAAACATTCAACATTAATATTTTCCTGTTTCATAGCTCATTTTTTTAATCAACAGCAGTGCTGATCATAAATACTTATCAAACAATACCGGGACCATATCTTCAGCGACGTGACAGGACACCACTTTAGTTACATTTCACACGCTCCTCGAACTGCAGTTTGTGCCGCTGGTTCAGGTGGTGAAAAACATTTTAGTGCTTCCACTCCTGGCTGTAGCTTGTTGATGACGCTCCCTACAAATGACTTTACTGAGCCTCTGCTTTTTCGTTTACTGACCAATTCCTCCACAAGCTCCGCAGACGTTGCTGCTTCCTCCACGTTTCTTGAAAAGTGTCTTTTCCTGACTTCCCCTCCACCCCCGAGCATGAAAGGGAGGGGTGGGAGCACCAGGAGCGGTGCAGAGGACTCCGGCTCAGCAGCTTGCCTCGGATCACAGCGCAAATGTGAACTATATCGATATATATGTGATATGGTCTAATTCTGTGTCGCAATTAGAAATATCTCAATATTGTTTTTTATATCGATATACATCACCCAGCCCTACTTACAGGCAGTGGTTCTCTGGTCTTTCCCTGTCAGACAGGATAGCAGACCAGTCAGTTCGGTCATCTGGAGGAGCTGCTGACCCATGTTGATGGAGGGAACTTGTGGAAGGAGTAGATGTACATCTGTGCCAATGGGTGCAGAAGCATAAGAACCTACATGGAAATGACATTCACGTAAACTGAGTATGTTTTTTTAAGAGCTGATGAGAAAAGCTGTTTGGAAAGGATTACTTGGCCATCGTCTCAGAAGAAGAGTGGAGTTTGGCCTGTAGAAGAGGACAAATGTGAACTGTTAATGCATAAATCAGGCTACTACAGTACAACTGGTGATCATAATGTAGACATATGTGACACCAGTTAAACTGATGCAACATAAAAATACCAGATACTTTTAATAAATACAAGGAAGAAACGGGATCATGGTTTCACTGCGTTTGGCAAAGTAGGAAAATTAGAAGAGTTTGGGAAGAAATAAAATATACAGTTGAAAAAGTCACAATCAACACATGTGGATCCCAGGTTGTTTCTCCTGGATCTACATCCAGATACTACAGATACAGGACGAGGACAGAAATCATTCAAACACCTCTGACTGGTGTATTTTTAGTATTTTTTTAATTGAAATGCATCTTGTAAATATTTTAGATTCTTTCATTTGATGGCCTTTTTTGTTGCCTGTCATAAATATATTATCTTATATTTTGCATTATAGTGCAGCCAAAGTGCTTTTTGTACTTACCTGCAAACCGGAATATGCACATTTGCTGGAATAAGGAAAATTATATTCTATGGTATCTAACTGTCATTATAAAACACGGTTCTGTTTATGTGCTTCACCACCATCATGCACACGTGTTCATATCTCACACATACCCGTACACAAAACATGATATTTCTGCTTTCAGTAGATTTGTCACTTATGCTTAAGTATAATGTTCATAACTTTGTGTAAACTTGTACTCGTTCAGTCTCTGTTGCTGATCCAACCTGGTTTGTAAGCAGACCCCATGGCACTGCTCCTAAAGAAAGAAGGTTACGACTCTCATGTAAACACTGTCAAACCAGAAAATAAACCAGGTTCTGACAGTTGCTGCACCTGAGTGTGTGAGTCTCCGTCTGCACATTTCATTTATTTCTTTAACAGTTTTATTCGGTGTACTACCAAACACAGTTTAGCTTTCACTCAATCTGGGACAAAACCAATTTATTTACTTTTGATATTCCATTTGCATATTATTTTAATTAAAATCAGTAAACATGTTTTTAATTACCAGAAGTAGTTAAGTAAAGTGAGCATGAACAGAGATGTCCTGTTAACTAACCTGCTGCAGCAGCTGAAACAGACTCATCAGTCAGTGCAGCAGCTGGTGTCTGCTGCTCCTCACCTTCAGCTGCTGGCAACTCTGCAGATGAACCTGTGAGGAGAAAACACATCCAATAAGACAGCCGTGTTAAATGTGTGATACGTGGTCAACAGACTCACAACGGCCACGGTTCCTCCCTGATCTGGGTGCAGGCTCTGTTCACAACTCATTTGCTGTACTGTCATCGGCGGAGGAGGCTCTGACACCTGGTGGGCAGGAGGAGCTGGTTTTGCTCCAAAACACCTCAACAATACAATTCATTTTGAAGGCTGCTACCATATATGTCACTTTTTGTTTGAAAAAGTACCTTATCCTCCATTTACACATCCATAAATGTTGTAATACAGTCAAGTATAAAGACCGTTTACAGATGTAAAATCAGTCTAAACTGTCACACAGGTGCGTCCAGCTGTTTTTACCAACTCTAATTAGCACCGGTCATGTAAAGATGTGAGGATTTGGCAGGTGAGTAGAAGCGCCCCAGTTAGTGATCAGTGAGTCACAGCACAGAGAAACAATAAGGTTTTGATGTCACCCAAACTTACTGAGTTTGGGTGCACTGTTTGCACTACTAAGCACCACCGTGCACTGAGGTCACTACTAAGCAATACCGTGCACTGAGTGCACTACTAAGCACCACAGTGCACTGAGGTCACTACTAAGCAATACCGTGCACTGAGTGCACTACTAAGCACCACCGTGCACTGAGGTCACTACTAAGCACCACCGTGCACTGAGTGCACTACTAAGCACCACCGTGCACTGAGGTCACTACTAAGCACCACCGTGCACTGTTTGCACTACTAAGCACCACCGTGCACTGAGGTCACTACTAAGCGCCACCGTGCACTGAGTGCACTACTAAGCACCACCGTGCACTGAGTGCACTACTAAGCACCACCGTGCACTGTTTGCACTACTAAGCACCACCGTGCACTGAGTGCACTACTAAGCACCACCGTGCACTGAGGTCACTACTAAGCGCCACCGTGCACTGACGTCACTACTAAGCACCATCGTGCACTGAGGTCACTACTAAGCACCACCGTGCACTGAGTGCACTACTAAGCACCACCGTGCACTGAGTGCACTACTAAGCACCACGTGCACTGAGTGCACTACTAAGCACCACCGTGCACTGAGGTCACTACTAAGCGCCACCGTGCACTGACGTCACTACTAAGCACCACCGTGCACTGAGTGCACTACTAAGCGCCACCGTGCACTGTTTGCACTACTAAGCACCACGTGCACTGAGTGCACTACTAAGCACCACCGTGCACTGAGTGCACTACTAAGCACCACGTGCACTGAGTGCACTACTAAGCACCACCGTGCACTGAGTGCACTACTAAGCACCACCGTGCACTGAGTGCACTACTAAGCACCACGTGCACTGAGTGCACTACTAAGCACCACCGTGCACTGAGGTCACTACTAAGCACCACAGTGCACTGAGTGCACTACTAAGCACCACAGTGCACTGAGGTCACTACTAAGCACCACCGTGCACTGAGTGCACTACTAAGCACCACCGTGCACTGAGTGCACTACTAAGCACCACGTGCACTGAGTGCACTACTAAGCACCACAGTGCACTGAGTGCACTACTAAGCACCACAGTGCACTGAGTGCACTACTAAGCACCACAGTGCACTGAGTGCACTACTAAGCACCACAGTGCACTGAGTGCACTACTAAGCACCACAGTGCTGACCACTAAGCACTGTTGCCTCGCAGCAAGTGGGTCTTGTGTGTGGAGCTTGTGTGGGTTCCCTCCGGGTACTCCGGCTTCCTCCCACAGTCCAAAAACATGCATACAGGTTAATTGATCATATTAAATTGCCTGTAGGTGTGAATTTAAGCGTGCACCGTCAAAGGTACAAGACAGGATACAATAGTAAAATTATCCATCAGCAGCAGAACTTAGACTTCTGTGTGTATATGGGTGATATATGGATAGTTGGTGATCCACGGGGATGAGGACTGCAGGTCGGGATGTCAGCAAATATCCAACAGACATCCATAGAGACAGGTGAAGGCAGACACTGGGATGGTCAGAGGTGGGACAGGCCAAGTCAGTGTGACTCCAAGTGGAGCGCTGCAAGTTGTTGTTTCAGCTTTGACAGTTCTCCTTTCAGATGTTGTTGGTGCAGCAGCACTTAAAAAGAGGCTGCTGAGACTGATCCGATAAGAATGATAAAGTAATATTAATTAGCGTCTTTGGCTATTGCAGATGCAGGATGACCTTTGTGAAAGAGTTGTGGAAATATCTTTCATTATACTTCCAAATCAGCTGTTTCATGTTGTACAATTTTGAGCAGTTCAACGGTCACCGTCACGTTGACCTTGCAACCACAGACTGACTGACACAGTTATCTGACTAACCAATCCAAATGCAACTTGAAATTATATATTCCTGCAATGCAGCTGCTTATTTTTAAGTATTTTAGGCAAACATGAAAGCTACTAGAGAATAGCTCATTTTCACATTTTCTTTGTTTAGTTTGTTCTGCATACTGGTTGTTAGTTTGTCACCATAAAAGCAACTGCGATATGGCTCAAGTGGAATTGTCCCACTATACTGGTGTATTGCTTTGTTGGATATAGTGTACGTAGTAAGCTGCTCAGCTGCAGCGTGGAAACATTTACACCATTAGGAAACTATCTGGATAGCGTTTTCATTATGAGTGTGACATTTCTGGCATGCTGCACACTACGTACAATATTTTAGCAAAATCTGTCCACATTAGTAGTGTTGTTGTTCCAAAAAATGGCCATAGTCTTATGTCTTTTGTCTTCCTGATGCTGGTCAGTTTGTTCTGCTACGATTCTATTTTGTACCCTCCTGCTGGTCTCACCTGTGCTTCTAGACCTGCTGGTTTTCTTTTAAATATCCTGCTGTGATTGTGCATTTTATTAATGTAAGCCATCCTCCATACAATTTAGTTTAATTCTCTTTATGTTGCATTTTATTTGTATTGTGCCAATTCTAAACAAAATCTTCTCAAGGCATTTTAACACAGGAGACAAGTTCAATATAGTCCATTCAAAGACAATCAAGATCAGTTCAATTATATTCCAGTGTAATCCAATTCCTCCTAATAAGAGTGTGCTATGCATTGCTCCTGCTGCTATGTCTCGTGCATCTACTTCCTCCAAAACTCCCCTCTTATGTTTATGTGTGTACCTAGATACTACACTACATATGTGTACCGATGTGCTTTTGATTAAACATACAGTAATATGACTGTAATTACTGTGAAGAGAGATTGCTGTGGCGCAGTTGGTTCCCCTCTAGCTGTAAGGTGGTCAGATTAATCCCCGGCTCTGTCACGTACCAAAGTGTCCCTGAGCAGGGTACAGGGCACTGCCGGTTAGTATGAGGCAAGGCAAGGCGATATTTTATACATATATATTATATATATTATATTCTATATTTTAAAAATGTAATTTTTACACCACAAGTAAATAATTTTCATTGTGTTCCAGTTCCTATCTATTAAAGAAAAAAATGAATAAATGGCAGTGTAAACTTTAGTTAGTGAGAAAATGACATGAAGCACTTCTGAGTGAGCGTGGAAATGTTGTTTGAAGCAAAATGTTAAAAGGTGGGGCAATAAGAAAACAATAAACAATAAAATAAACTGATTTCCCTTTTGTCATTAAAAAAAATGATATGAGGAAGAAGAGCACTCGGGGAAAGCCACAAAGGTGCAGGAAGACAATCCAAATTCCTTACTGTCAGAGTTATGAACATATTATCACATGATTGCCTTTAAGTTGTAATTCTCTGCTGCCTGTATTTACAAGATCGTGGTGCCAGGATTAAGATATACAGGATGTCAGAGCCAAATGGGCCTATAGCGTGTCTGTTTCTTCACCTGATTACATTTACATGCAACATGTCATGTGACTGCTTTGTTCTTCTGTGAATAAAAGAGACCACAGCAAGGGGGGACGACGGGAACGGCCAGGAATTGCCATGGGTGATGCACCTTGGCGTCGGCCCTTCCCCCCTTTGCAAAGGTTTTGATCAAGACTGCTTTCTCTGCATGGTTTATTCCTAAAACTGAGAGGTTCCGATAACCCTAACACTTTCCTTCTTGCCTTCTTGATGTGAGACAACAGTGCTAACCACCAAACCTGTAATCATGAAATTACAACCAATATTTTAACAAAAAATAACTCATTTGTGCTGTTTTAACAATGTAATGGTCGCTGATATGCATTTTTCAAACCTAATTCAGCTGATCATGTCATATTTTTGTGCATTTTTTTCAAAGAGGTGATAAGTTCAATCAACTTTGCTCAGGTGAAGTCGCAGGTACATAAACGTACGTCACAAAATGAAGTTATAGTCAAATTGTCACACCGCACAAATTTTCTTTGAGGAACTATCAGCACACTGACGGACGCTACAAGCCAGCGAGTCTCCAGGAAACTGCTGAAATCAGATTTAACAGCAGCTTCCACGTGTCTCAGCGAGGTTGTTTTGTTGACTGAAAGATGAATTCAAGGACTCTGCGTTTGGGGGAAACCTCTTAAATACCACGTCATTTAAAGTCAGCCTGAATGTATCACGTAAAGAAAAGAAGGGTATGTTGATCCACCGTGACGTCTCTGGACCAACCATATTTAATATGCTGCACCTTAATGCCAATCAGGCCTTTTTAATCAAATGTGTGGACTTGCACTTTGATCTGTTCAAGTTGGTTTTTGACTTGGATCAACACAAAATCTACTTCAGTCCAACGTTTTTGTCTTACTTTAAGAGTCAGCCTTGTTTTAAAACATAATTTAAATGATGCATCATGTCAGTGGAGAAATGAATGTGTCTGATTGACTGAAATACATCTTTGGGACGTCATTCCACCCTTGAACAGCAGGTCTGTTCCAGCTCCTGTTAATATTAAATGATCATTGGTGACATGTCGTGTAGAAGAGACTTTTTTGTACATTTGAAGGTGGTGCTCCTGCAGAGGTTAAAGAGTCTACTCACAATGATCTTGGTTCTAGTAACAACTGCTTTCAGGAAACGTTTGGTTGTATTTTGTTCATTTGGTTGTGCTTTGTTTAAGTTTTCTTTGCTTTCACATTTGACCTCTAAAGGACAGAAAATCAAGGTAAGTGCAGTCAAAGTCACGTTTCTGTAGCTTCATGATCTGTAGTGAAATATGAAAACGGAGGTATTTTCACCAGAGTTTGTGCTTTGATTACAAGATGTGTTTACTAGTGGAAAACCAGCCTCCTCATCAGTTTCTCTAAAAACCCTGTCAATGTTCCCCTTCTTCTATTATTTCAACAGTTTGTACAATTATTAACTAAAGGTAGACGGACGTTTCAGCAGTCGGTCTTAAAAAAGACACTCAGTAGCTGTTGCTTTTTACAATAGTTGTCATAAACTGTAGGTTAACAATATTATGGATTAAACACACTAAACAAAGAAAAGATGAACCCAAAAGTAGAATAAACATGAGCAAATTAAAGTTGGAAAAACAAATAAGTGACCTTTGGAGAAGATGTGTTAGATTCCTGGTATCCAGCTCACAGCAAACCAGTTTGATCATGTAAATTGTTCTGTTGTAATGATCCCAGCAGATCTGGATCCAAATGACACGTCACATTACAGCGACTAAACGATGCTCAGTGACTGATCTGCATTCATTTTTATGTGTTTTATCAGACTAAACACTTTCAACGACACAGTTTTCCCTGAACCATGAAGTCACTTTTGTAGAACAATAACATGATCGTTGTGGTTAATTCTGGTCTACTTTCATACTCGCCATGTTTATCCTCTTTCTAGACACAAATCAGACAAAAGCTTTTAGATAAAGAATTGAATCATTCCTGCACAAATCTGCCTGGACTTCATCAGGTTGATAAGTTTGCACACATGCATGTATTTATTCTTATTCACTAACGTCACTCAGTGTGTTTTTAAACACAGTTAAACATTTGCATGTTGCTCTTTGCACTTCTCCTGCTTTTTCTTACATGTTGCAGCTGCAGCTTTGTCACCAAATGCCACCTGTCAGAGCATCAGAAGACCCTCTGAAGGTGAAGTTCACCTGCTCACTTTCTTGTCTGTTGATTTAGTGCAACACAAATGATTGACCTGGTACCCGCCCTCAACCAGTGCAGAATAAACAGAACATTTAAGTCTATTTGAATATAATGTTGTAACATTTGAGATTTGAAATAATCAAACATATCAACATGGATCTGCTGAGCCGAACCGTAGAAAAGTTGTTGGGCACAAAAAGAAAGAAAGAGTCTCAGGTTGGAATCAAAGATTTGTATTATTTATTGATTTTATGAAAAAAAGAGAGAAGATCTGGTGGAGACCAGAATCTGTCTGATGGAAAGACGATCTGGTGGAGACCAGAGTCAGGTGGAGACCAGAGTCAGGTGGAGACCAGAGTCAGGTGCAGACCAGAATCAGGTGGAGACCAGAGTCAGGTGGAGACCAGAGTCAGGTGCAGACCAGAATCAGGTGGAGACCAGAGTCAGGTGGAGACCAGAGTCAGGTGCAGACCAGAATCAGGTGGAGACCAGAGTCAGATGGAAACCAGAATCAGGTGGAGACCAGAGTCAGGTGCAGACCAGAATCAGGTGGAGACCAGAGTCAGGTGCAGACCAGAGTCAGGTGGAGACCAGAATCAGGTGTAGACCAGAGTCAGGTGGAGACCAGAGTCAGGTGCAGACCAGAATCAGGTGTAGACCAGAGTCAGGTGGAGACCAGAGTCAGGTGCAGACCAGAATCAGGTGCAGACCAGAGTCAGGTGCAGACCAGAGTCAGGTGCAGACCAGAGTCATGTGGAGACCAGAGTCAGGTGGAGACCAGAATCAGGTGGAGACCAGAGTCATGTGGAGACCAGAATCAGGTGGAGACCAGAGTCATGTGGAGACCAGAGTCAGGTGCAGACAAGAGTCAGGTGCAGACCAGAGTCAGGTGGAGACCAGAGTCAGGTGGAGACCAGAGTCATGTGGAGACCAGAGTCAGGTGGAGACCAGAGTCAGGTGGAGACCAGAGTCAGGTGGAGACCAGAGTCAGGTGGAGACCAGAATCAGGTGGAGACCAGAGTCATGTGGAGACCAGAGTCAGGTGCAGACAAGAGTCAGGTGGAGACCAGAGTCAGGTGCAGACCAGAGTCAGGTGGAGACCAGAGTCAGGTGGAGACCAGAATCAGGTGGAGACCAGAGTCATGTGGAGACCAGAGTCAGGTGCAGACAAGAGTCAGGTGGAGACCAGAGTCAGGTGGAGACCAGAGTCAGGTGGAGACCAGAGTCAGGTGCAGACAAGAGTCAGGTGGAGACCAGAGTCAGGTGGAGACCAGAGTCAGGTGGAGACCAGAGTCAGGTGCAGACCAGAGTCAAGTGCAGACCAGAGTCAGGTGGAGACCAGAGTCAGGTGCAGACCAGAGTCAGGTGGAGAGAAGGTGACGTTGGCTGATCTACTGGTTTCCAGCAGTTTTCTCTCTGCTGGAACGTTTACGAAACCAGCCGGTCACAGTTTTCTTCTTCCCCACCTTTTCTGTCTCTTTATTCTCTTCTTTTTCCTTTTCTTTCAGATGTTTTTCATCTGTTTCTCTCTTCTCCTTGTCTCTTTCTCCCTTGATGATGTTCATGTCTTTTTCTGCTCTCTTATCTGACTTTTGTTTCTTGAACATCGTTAACAAACTTCTCTTCTTCTTCTCCTTTTTTACAGTCTCCGGAAGCTTCCCATCATTCTCCATCTCTCTCCTGAGTTCTGTACACTCTGTCTCTACTTCTTCTCTGGTTTCACAGATTTTCATCTGTTCCAGTTCCCTCCTGCTCATTTCCAGTTCTTTCTTCTCCTCCATCAAAATCTCTCTCTCTCTCTGGAGCCTCTTCTTCTCTTTCTGCAGTTTCATCTCATTTTCCTGTTCTTGAACCTTCATCTCAGCTTTCTTCATGTCCATGTTGCTCCACAACAGCTGCAGGTCTTTTGTTTTGACCTCCAGATCAGCCGTTGCAGCTTGCAACACTTCCATGTCCAACGTATGCTGTTTCTTGCCCTCCATCAGTTTCTTTTCTTCTCTTTGCAAGCTTTCCTTCTGCTCTTTCAGCTCCATCCTTTCCCTCTCATTTTCTTCTTTCATTTGTTCAGTCTGTCTCTTGATTTCTTGCAGTGTCTTTTTCTCATTTTCAA
>CM026199.1:8130011-8211828 GCA_014839995.1 Xenentodon cancila
TCATTCTAGTTTAAATGAGTGATTAGTGATTTACGTGATAATGACTCTTGCTAGTTTGATTTGCGGAGACAAAGAGAAGATTGACACAATTCAACAATTGTTATAAGTTATGTTTATTCGTACATTAGGTATTAACAAACTGATCAAACAAAGTAAAAAGCAAAATAATAATAATCAGAGTTCAAGCGTGTCTCCGCTTTGTTGTAGGAGAGCAGATGAGAGGGGCTGTGTCTTGGGTTTGCTCCTTTCCTCGACCTGGGACACCTGGGATACACAGGAACTCCGAGAAATTCTTCAGGAACCGTCCCCGAGGCCGGAGCCCTCCGAAGTCTGGCATCGGATGCGGTTCTGCCAAGGGGACACATGACAAACATACACGCGGCTCTCTGGCACCACCTGGTACCACAAACCGCGCTCACACACACACACACACACACACACACACACACACACACACACACACACACACACACACACACACACACACACACACACACACAGTACATGACAACATAAAAATAAGGGTACACGCGTGTCTCTGCTTACTTGTAGTTGAGTAGCTGAGAGGTGCTGTCTCGCTCCTTTCTCCCAAAGACGTCCTCTGGGATCCGGTATGGCCCGCGACGGGCTCCGTGGCGGCACACCTGGGACAACTTCGGACACATCGGACACCTGGAACACACGGGAGAAATGGAGTGGTTAAACGTACTCGTGTCAAACCCGTGTTACTTCGGTAGCACATATACTAAAATTGGAACGATACAGAGAAGATCAGCATGGCCCCTGCGCAAGGATGACACCCAAATTAAAGGTTCCTCATTTTCAACGGAGTGGTGGCCTAGTGGTTACAGTGGTGGGCTTGGGTCTGGAGGACCCAGGTTCAATTTCGGTACGATTAACGTACTCGTGTAAAACAAAATAAATCACGAAGCAATGTTCATGTTTGTGTGTCTTCTCAAATATTTTCGGATAGACTTCGTGAGCGGACACGTCCTCTGGGATCCGGTATGGCCCGCGACGGGCTCCATGGCGGCACACCTGGGACAACATCGGACACCTGGAACACACGGGAGAAATGGAGTGGTTAAACGTACTCGTGTCAAACCCGTGTTACTTCGGTAGCACATATACTAAAATTGGAACGATACAGAGAAGATCAGCATGGCCCCTGCGCAAGGATGACACCCAAATTGAAGGTTCCTCATTTTCAAGGGAGTGGTGGCCTAGTGGTTACAGTGGTGGGCTTGGGTCTGGAGGACCCGGTTGCATCGTACCTACAGCATGTGCACGATGTCCACACAATGACAAGAATGATCATGAAAAAATAAATGACAAAGTGTGTGTGTCTTCTCCAAATATTTCCGGATAGACTGACACGTCTTTTGGGATCCGGTATGGCCCGCGACGGGCTCCATGGCGGCACACCTGGGAGAACATCGGACACCTGGAACACACGGGAGAAATGGAGTGGTTAAACGTACTCGTGTCAAACCCGTGTTACTTCGGTAGCACATATACTAAAATTGGAACGATACAGAGAAGATCAGCATGGCCCCTGCGCAAGGATGACACCCAAATTGAAGGTTCCTCATTTTCAAGGGAGTGGTGGCCTAGTGGTTACAGTGGTGGGCTTGGGTCTGGAGGACCCGGTTGCATCGTACATACAGCATGTGCACGATGTCCACACAATGACAAGAATGATCATGAAAAAATAAATGACAAAGTGTGTGTGTTTTCTCCAAATATTTCCGGATAGACTGACACGTCTTTTGGGATCCGGTATGGCCCGCGACGGGCTCCATGGCGGCACACCTGGGAGAACATCGGACACCTGGAACACACGGGAGAAATGGAGTGGTTAAACGTACTCGTGTCAAACCCGTGTTACTTCGGTAGCACATATACTAAAATTGGAACGATACAGAGAAGATCAGCATGGCCCCTGCGCAAGGATGACACGCAAATTGAAGGTTCCTCATTTTCAAGGGAGTGGTGGCCTAGTGGTTACAGTGGTGGGCTTGGGTCTGGAGGACCCAGGTTCAATTTCGGTACGATTAACGTACTCGTGTAAAACAAAATAAATCACGAAGCAATGTTCATGTTTGTGTGTCTTCTCAAATATTTTCGGATAGGCTTCGTGAGGTGACACGTCCTCTGGGATCCGGTATGGCCCGCGACGGGCTCCATGGCGGCACACCTGGGACAACATCGGACACCTGGAACACACGGGAGAAATGGAGTGGTTAAACGTACTCGTGTCAAACCCGTGTTACTTCGGTAGCACATATACTAAAATTGGAACGATACAGAGAAGATCAGCATGGCCCCTGCGCAAGGATGACACGCAAATTGAAGGTTCCTCATTTTCAAGGGAGTGGTGGCCTAGTGGTTACAGTGGTGGGCTTGGGTCTGGAGGACCCAGGTTCAATTTCGGTACGATTAACGTACTCGTGTAAAACAAAATAAATCACGAAGCAATGTTCATGTTTGTGTGTCTTCTCAAATATTTTCGGATAGGCTTCGTGAGGTGACACGTCCTCTGGGATCCGGTATGGCCCGCGACGGGCTCCATGGCGGCACACCTGGGACAACATCGGACACCTGGAACACACGGGAGAAATGGAGTGGTTAAACGTACTCGTGTCAAACCCATGTTACTTCGGTAGCACATATACTAAAATTGGAACGATACAGAGAAGATCAGCATGGCCCCTGCGCAAGGATGACACGTAAATTGAAGGTTCATCATTTTCAAGGGAGTGGTGGTCTAGTGGTTACAGTGGTGGGCTTGGGTCTGGAGGACCCAGGTTCAATTTCGGTACGATTAACGTACTCGTGTAAAACAAAATAAATCAGGAAGCAATGTTCATGTTTGTGTGTCTTCTCAAATATTTTCGGATAGACTTCGTGAGCTGACACGTCCTCTGGGATCCGGTATGGCCCGCGACGGGCTCCATGGCGGCACACCTGGGACAACATCGGACACCTGGAACACACGGGAGAAATGGAGTGGTTAAACGTACTCGTGTCAAACCCGTGTTACTTCGGTGGCACATATACTAAAATTGGAACAATACAGAGAAGATCAGCATGGCCCCTGCGCAAGGATGACACCCAAATTGAAGGTTCCTCATTTTCAAGGGAGTCGTGGCCTAGTGGTTACAGTGGTGGGCTTGGGTCTGGAGGACCCGGTTGCATCGTACATACAGCATGTGCACGATGTCCACACAATGACAAGAATGATCATGAAAAAATAAATGACAAAGTGTGTGTGTCTTCTCCAAATATTTCCGGATAGACTGACACGTCTTTTGGGATCCGGTATGGCCCGCGACGGGCTCCATGGCGGCACACCTGGGACAACATCGGACACCTGGAACACACGGGAGAAATGGAGTGGTTAAACGTACTCGTGTCAAACCCGTGTTACTTCGGTAGCACATATACTAAAATTGGAACGATACAGAGAAGATCAGCATGGCCCCTGCGCAAGGATGACACGCAAATTGAAGGTTCCTCATTTTCAAGGGAGTGGTGGCCTAGTGGTTACAGTGGTGGGCTTGGGTCTGGAGGACCCAGGTTCAATTTCGGTACGATTAACGTACTCGTGTAAAACAAAATAAATCACGAAGCAATGTTCATGTTTGTGTGTCTTCTCAAATATTTTCGGATAGACTTCGTGAGCTGACACGTCCTCTGGGATCCGGTATGGCCCGCGACGGGCTCCATGGCGGCACACCTGGGACAACATCGGACACCTGGAACACACGGGAGAAATGGAGTGGTTAAACGTACTCGTGTCAAACCCGTGTTACTTCGGTAGCACATATACTAAAATTGGAACGATACAGAGAAGATCAGCATGGCCCCTGCGCAAGGATGACACGTAAATTGAAGGTTCATCATTTTCAAGGGAGTGGTGGCCTAGTGGTTACAGTGGTGGGCTTGGGTCTGGAGGACCCAGGTTCAATTTCGGTACGATTAACGTACTCGTGTAAAACAAAATAAATCACGAAGCAATGTTCATGTTTGTGTGTCTTCTAAAATATTTTCGGATAGACTTCGTGAGCTGACACGTCCTCTGGGATCCGGTATGGCCCGCGACGGGCTCCATGGCGGCACACCTGGGACAACATCGGACACCTGGAACACACGGGAGAAATGGAGTGGTTAAACGTACTCGTGTCAAACCCGTGTTACTTCAGTAGCACATATACTAAAATTGGAACGATACAGAGAAGATCAGCATGGCCCCTGCGCAAGGATGACACCCAAATTGAAGGTTCCTCATTTTCAAGGGAGTGGTGGCCTAGTGGTTACAGTGGTGGGCTTGGGTCTGGAGGACCCGGTTGCATCGTACATACAGCATGTGCACGATGTCCACACAATGACAAGAATGATCATGAAAAAATAAATGACAAAGTGTGTGTGTCTTCTCCAAATATTTCCGGATAGACTGACACGTCTTTTGGGATCCGGTATGGCCCGCGACGGGCTCCATGGCGGCACACCTGGGACAACATCGGACACCTGGAACACACGGGAGAAATGGAGTGGTTAAACGTACTCGTGTCAAACCCGTGTTACTTCGGTAGCACATATACTAAAATTGGAACGATACAGAGAAGATCAGAATGGCCCCTGCGCAAGGATGACACGCAAATTGAAGGTTCCTCATTTTCAAGGGAGTGGTGGCCTAGTGGTTACAGTGGTGGGCTTGGGTCTGGAGGACCCAGGTTCAATTTCGGTACGATTAACGTACTCGTGTAAAACAAAATAAATCACGAAGCAATGTTCATGTTTGTGTGTCTTCTCAAATATTTTCGGATAGACTTCGTGAGCGGACACGTCCTCTGGGATCTGGTATGGCCCGCGACGGGCTCCATGGCGGCACACCTAGGACAACATCGGACACCTGGAACACACGGGAGAAATGGAGTGGTTAAACGTACTCGTGTCAAACCCGTGTTACTTCGGTAGCACATATACTAAAATTGGAACGATACAGAGAAGATCAGCATGGCCCCTGCGCAAGGATGACACCCAAATTGAAGGTTCCTCATTTTCAAGGGAGTGGTGGCCTAGTGGTTACAGTGGTGGTCTTGGGTGTGGAGGATCTGTGGCGAGACATCCGGCACACATCGGACACCTGGGACCTCCGGAGAAATGCTTCACCCACCGACTGCGTGTCAGTACGGGGGACGGGGACGGCTGGGGACACACTGGAGTACCGGAGAAATGCGTACGGGGAGGGGGGGGCGGCTGGGGACACACGGGAGTACCGGTGAACTGGTTCACCCTAACACCCGACAACGGCTGGAGCCCACCGAAGCCAGGCATTGAATGCAGTTCTGTCGAGGGGATAAACGAATAACGTACTCGTGTAAAACAAAATAAATCACGAAGCAAAACGTGATTTCAAATATTTCCGGACAGACTTCGTGAGCTGACACGTCCTCTGGGATCCGGTATGGCCCGCGACGGGTTCCGTGGCGAGACACCTGGGACCTCCGGAAATGCTTCACCCACCGACTGACTGTCAGTACGGGGGCGGGGACGGCTGTGTACACACAGGAGTGCCGGAGAAATACGTACGGGGAGGGGCGGGGAGGCGGATGGGGACACACGGGGGTACCGTACTTCGTGAGCTGACACGTCTTCTGGGAATATGGCCGGCGACGGGTTCCGTGGCGAGACACCCGTCACACATCAGACACCTGGGACCTCCGGAGAAATGGAGAAAGGCTTCACCCACCGACTGCGTGTCAGTACGGGGGGCGGGGACGGCTGGGTACGGCTGGGGAATCACGGGAGTACCGGAGAAATGCGTACGGGGAGGGGGGGCGGCTGGGGACACACGGGAGTACCGGAGAAATGCGTACGGGGAGGGGAGGGGGACACACGGTAGTATCACAGAAGTGTGTCCCCATCCGTCCCCGTCGGCGACTTTGTAAGCTGACACGTCTTCTGGGAATATGACCGGCGACGGATTCCGTGTGGATACGCCTCGGACACACGGGGGCTGCGGAGACACAGGGAAGCTAGACATAATTCATTAATATTTATAAATCATGTATATTCGTACATTATGAATTCATAAACGAGCATACCACCACCACCACCACGGATGCTCCATGACGAGGTAGCGGGACGTGTAAGACTCAGATCCCACGGAAGAGACAGCAGCGTCGGACAGAGGACATCCATTCCACTTCGGCATAGAATTGCTAAGATTTAGCATCTAGCCATATTGGAAGTGGCGGTAAGTTTTACATTTGTGAATAATCACGTCAAACCGAAGACCATAGAAGCTGAAGACTCTTTCGGCTTCCTATGGTCTTCGGTTGAATCAACCGAAGACCATAGAGAAGCTGAAGGAGTCTCTCAGTTTCTCTATGGTCTTCAGTTGTTTGAGCTCCACCCCCATGGCGGGGGTGACCGACTGAGCGTACCCGAAAAAAGTGCGCCAAACCCGGACACTATCTCTGAGGAGTCCTGCTGGTCAGCCCTGGAGGTGGACCTTTTAATTTTATGAAGTTTTTATGTTTGGTAGCTTTCTGGAAGTCGAGGGTGTGTGAAGGAATGTGTGTACCCCAAAAGACTGCACCAGCATGTGGAGTAGTCTGTGTAGTCTCCTATTGTCGCGGCGTAGCCCTCGGGACTCTTGCTGCCAGCGACGGCCAGGTATGGGCCTGACGCTCCATCGCCATCCATTTTCAGGGCTAGTTGATTCGCCAGATTAGTTGTTACGCACTCTTTAGAGGATTAAAGACATATCTTTATTGCCTTGTCTTTTGGAAGAAATAAGGGAACTTTTATTGTTTTAGATCAGTAAGTCCTGTCAGTCAGTTAGGACTCCTGAATGTATGTATGTATGTATGTATGAATAATGAGGGATATATTTTAAATTTGTTTTCCATTAAAAACGATTCATTTCAGTTCTGTTTACAGCTGTAAATGCGAATTAAAGAGCTTTTGACACTATAAACTCTTTACATTTTTCATTGTCCTGGATGGTTGTGAGCGGTGCTTTGCAGTAGTCTTATAATTTTCTATATGAAATTTTCTGCTAAATTACATGTAAATCATGTGATCAATAGATGGAAACCTATAGCTAAAACCATTTTAAAGGAAGAGTTTATTCTGAACCATCTAATAGTCAGATTAATGAAGTGTGTGGTTCAGCTTTATATGAATAATATGAATACAATATGAATAACATGATTAAAAAAGTCATATTCCTTTTTTAATGCCTCCCTTCTCTCACAGGGAAAGATCTAAAACAAGACGGTGTATTTTTATTAAGTTATGTCTGACCTTTTTTGTTCATTTTTTTTAATAAAAGAAAATGTCCACAAGCCACAGTTATTATGGCAATAAATAAACATGCACATATAATCATCTTCTGTTAGTAAACTGTTGTTCTTTAACAACTTTGATGGCTTTTTCACATAGAAAACTAAATGTTTTCTTAACAGAACTGGGATTTGGATGTCACCTGCTGGCTGATTCTTTACTAAATATGCGTTTATTCAAAGTATGCAAACGCTGACTATATAAAGTAACATTTGTAAGGAAAAGGAGTGTAATAATATAAATGTTTTTTTTTTTAAATCAACCACACTCACTGTAACCAGATCAGAGTCAATAGCAGAATAAGAAGTGTGGCATGGGCAGAGGAAGCGTTGCCAAGTCCTTTATGTCTTGACCCACATGCTCAAGTCTGCTGTTTAACCCACAAATGCTTTTTTCTCACAAATGTGGCACAATTTAAAGGAAAATGAGCTTTTCAACATATTTATAGCCAGGAAGCCTTATGACAACAAACAAATAATTGACCAAACACACGTTTTTTGAGAGTCAAGGAGGTGACTCAAGGGTTATTACTGCAACAAAAAGCATACATGTCCATTTGGCATTATTATGAAACTAAAGCTCACAGTTGAGGGTACCACAAACCTGTTCTACAAGAAATTCATCCATGATGTAGTCACACACATAACCTGAGAGCTTGATGTCCATAACTGTCATCCTGTTAGGGTCAGAATGACCCTCAACCTGTTAAGGGAAGACACAAGACTCAAGTTTTAATCTTGCAGCAAGGAGAGCTAATCGAGGACTGCTCAGTTACAATCTCCCAACTCACTCTGAAGCAGCCTCGTCTCTCCTTCCTTTTATTAAGTTAAAGGTGTGCCCTGGTTACAGAGATAAACTAGGGAGGGAGTGAATGTGAGCCATATGATAAACATAACGTGCGAAAGCTTAATCTTCCTCTTCTGCCTGCATCTGTTGGCGGTTGAGCTGGTTCCTGGCAGCCGCGCCCGTTCATGTACCATCACCGTTGGCTTCTGCTGCTGCAAAACATTCTATTCTCATGATTATATGGTTGCACATAGCGCTATATAGCAGTATAAGTGAATAAATGTATTTACAGTCCTAACATTTTCCCTCCTGTTTATGCACTTATGCTGCAAAAACATCCATGAACAGTAACTTCACTTTATGATTTTCAACTGTCACTTCAAACCCGAGTCATAGGTGGTACACTCAGAGGGATTATTAGTAATGGTCGCTGTGGTCAGGAAATAAGTCTGGTACGGCCTGACAAACATCTGTGTCAGTCTCTTTTCTCGTCTTCGTCAAGCAGTGCAGGGTCTTCCACGGGGAGGAGAGCATAAGTTTCGTTTACTTTTTGCTGCACTGGAGCTATAGCTGTGGTGATCATGCGTTGACACAGAGCGCGAATACAGGGAATACAACAACATCCACATAAGGTGAGAATGGCTGTAAAAACAGCAACTGACATTAATATAGACATCACAAGATGTATATAATTCCCAAACATGTCACCAAAACCATCCCACACTGATGTGTCAACTCCTGAGTGGTCTTTCATTTTCTTGTTCAGGGATCTTAGTCCATCCAGCGCCCGAGTCAGGCTGCCGTCAGCTGCAGTATTATTTGGTATGAAGGTGCAGCACTGTTCAACCATAAGTAACCAGTTGTTACTTGCCTTTGTGACTCCAGTAGATATTTTAAACCAATCATCAGTGGTAGGTTTAACATACACTTTCACTTGTTCATATCCTTGACTTCTCCCCAGGGTGAGGTCCTGGATTTTTTCCTCTTTTTCAGTGGTTATGTTGGGACACATCAACGTGCGGATACATGGGTCCTTAGCGTGAGGCCTCCAAACGCATACATCCCAGATATGGCACTGTCCGGTAGAATACTCGTTTCTTGAAGAGGGGGAAGGTATAGGCAGTTGAGTGGAATCTATTTTTAACACTAATCCTTCACCACTTTTAGCAATTGTCACTATTTTGCTGAGATTTTTTGTGGTTCCAGCATACATACTCTTGTCCCATGACCCCGTGGTGGCGAACACGTTATCCCAATTATATAGGTCGGAGCGACGTGGAGTAGCTCTCCCTTTCTCTACGTACCAGTCATAATCACACCAGTCCGATATTGGGTAGCCCCCGACCTTAAGGTTGTTATTGTAGAGTACTATTGCACTAGTTCTGTTGGTTTGGTAACAGAAATACAGTTCCCTGAAGTGTCCTGTAACGGTGCTGATATCTCTGCATATTGGGGTACCCAGCTTCTGCAGTAATTTGCCAACCCTAGAAATGACATCATTTGTTTCTTAGTCTGGGGTTTAGGTGCTTGTAGGATGGCTGTTTTCCTATCTTCCATGACTGTCCTTCCTTCTGCACTTAGGTAGTGACCTAAATATTTAACTCGTTCCTGACATAACTGTAGTTTGTTTTTACTGACCTTGTGTCCCTCCTGTGCTAGGAATGTCAGCAATGCCAAGGTATCTGTCAAGCACTGCTGTTCTGTGCGTAAAACCAGTAAAATGTCATCTACATAAGTGAGAATCTGGCTCCCTTCTGGCGGCTCGAAGGGTTCCAGGCTAGCGTTTAATGCCTGGATGTAGATTGTGGGACTCTCACAATAGCCTTGAGGTAATCTAGTGAAGGTGTACTTCTTTCCTTCAAAAGTGAATGCAAACCAAAACTGACTATCTGGGTGCAGTGGAACAGCGAAAAATGCATTGCTTAAGTCTATTACACTGAAAACTCTGCCGTCTGGGTCTACACTATTTAACAATGTGTGTGGATCTGCCACACAGGGTGCACGTTGTACTACAGCATTATTTACAGCAACAAGATCTTGTACCATTCTCCATCCCACTGAGGGTGGAGCTTTCTTTACTGGAAAAATGGGTGTGTTTACTGGTGAGTCTGGACATTCTCGTATCACTCCTGCTGTAGGAGCCACTTTTGAATGTATTTTATTTTGTGTCCGATAGGGGGCAGTGTGATACTTTTGGGTTGTTTACCATAAAAGGGGAACTCACCTGCACTTGATTGATACTGCTTGCCAGAGGGTGAACACAAACAATTTTCGACCGCTAATTGTTCGCCAGTCACATTACTATGTTGATGGTTGAAGGATGTCAATACCACAAGGATATGGAGATAGCAATCAGAATATTGAGCATTAAAAGAAACCAACAACAAACACCGCTTTGTGGAGTTCTTGATGGATGCAAGTAGCGGACGGGCGGCGGCGAGTCGATCAAATGTTCCAGCAAGCAAAACTCCAGGGGCTTAAAGTCAAGATCTTAGCCTCTACATTCTAAGTCGAAAATTGTTTCACCTTGGTGGATGCTGAGGAAGCCAAAGCATGATGGATTATTGTATAGTTTGGATCGGAGTCTATGGATGTATTGCGGCTTTGGAGTCCAGGACGAGAAGAAGATGACGTCAGCTGGTCAGCAGCACTGCGATTTCTTCGGATATGTACAAGCATTTTTTGAGGTGGATTATACGACTGGCTTGGCAAGAATGGTTTACATCCAGGCGCCCAACGAGGTACGTGGGTGGGTACTGATTATCAGCTGTTGACAACTTTCGGACTAAACTATGGATGTTCGTGAACGCGTGGGTGGGCCTGCTGAGGCCGAAGGACAGTCAGCAGGTTTAGAGACTGTCTCGATTGGTGCCGATGCATTAAAGGACAGAGACAAACGTGTGGTAAAACTGACTGCTAAGGCCTTTGCTGAAAAAATCGAGCGTCTGCAGAGGGATAGAAAAGTCAAGTTACAAAGGGCATGCAGTTTGAGAAGAAAAATACAAGACATGATGCAGACTAGGGGTAACAAAGCACAGGTTGCGTGTTCTTTTGATGAATTTGGTCAAATCTGCAATGATGTGAAAGGTGTTCATGATTGTGTAATGGAGATGCTGCCAAATGAGGAACAAGAAAAACATGACATTTGGTTTAAAGCTAAAATGATGTCTAATTATGAATTTATTTCTGAAGTTCAAGAGTGGTTATCATGTATTGAACAAAATATGGGAGTTAAAAATATTCAATGTGATGATGATATTAAACCAGAGGATAGTGTTTCCAATGTCATAAGTAAATATTCAAGTAAGGGTTCTAGCAAAACAAGTAATGATTCCGCTGCAAGGGTTGTAGCAGAGGCTGACCGAGCTGCCCTTTTGGTTCGTATAGCATCTTTAAAGGCAAAGCATGCTCTGGAGGAACAAGAGTTGGAACTAAAGAAAAGAAAGGAGCACCAAGAACTGGATGTCCAGATTGCTGAATCTACAGCTAAACTTGCTGTGCTACAGGCGTCAGATAAACAAAGTTCAAAACTTTCAAATGCTATGAATTCATACTTGGAAAATGCAATGAGAGGTTCTACACGTACAAAAGAACTAAATCCAGTGGCTACGGAGTTTAATGCAGGGCAGAAAAACCCGCAGAATGTTCAGACCTCCAAAGTTTTACCAACTAGCATGCGGATACGGGGAGTGGATCAGCAGGATACAGTAAGACCAAAAGAAAACGCTCATTCAAATGGACAAATTCATCAACATGGTTTAATATGGAAAACCCCAATACCAACTTCCCGGAATTCTGGACCCAATGTTCAATATCCCAGTCAAAGTCAACCAGGAGATATTCTCACAGTGATGCAAAGGCAGAATGAGATAACAGCTGCACTTGTTCAACAACAACGTTTATCAACACTTCCAGTACGAGAGATTCCATTATTTGATGGAGATCCCCTGCAGTATTTAACCTTTATAAAGGCATTCGAACAAGGAGTGGAAGAAAGAGCCAGTAGAGCAGACTGCCTGTATTATTTGGAGCAGTTTACTCGTGGTCAGCCAAGAGAGCTTGTGCGTAGCTGCCTACATATGACACCAGAATTTGGTTACGTTAAAGCAAAGCAAATCCTGCAAGAGAACTTTGGCAGTAAATACAAAATTGCTGTGGCATATATGGAAAAGGCGTTGTCTTGGTCTGAAATTAGAACGGAGGATGTTGATGCCTTGCAAACCTATACACTCTTTCTGCGTGGATGTTGTAACGTGATGGAGGACTTGCAGTATATGCAAGAATTAGATGTGCCAAGCAATATAAGAGTTATTATCTCCAAGTTACCATTCAGACTCAGAGAACAATGGAGGTCCATTGCTTATAATATCATGGAGGAAACAGGGCACAGGGCTCAGTTTGAAGACCTAGTGAAATTTGTAGAGAGGCATGTTAGGATTTTATCAGATCCTTTGTATGGGGATCTCAAATATTTTTCATCTGGACCAAGTGGATCCAGAAGTGCAAACCAGCTCAAGTCGTACTCAGGAAATGTAATGAAAGGAAAAACTTTTGCCACAACAGTTATGTCGGTTGAAGCAGAAAATGCAGATGAACAGAAATGTCTCCCAACACCGTTGATTTGCGCATGTTGCTCACAAAACCACATACTAGAGCAGTGTCAGCAATTTAAACAACAGAACCATCAAGATAAACTGAAGTTTCTGAAGGACAAAAATTTGTGTTTTGGCTGTCTAGATACTGGACATATCAGTCGGATCTGTAAGAAACGTCTGACTTGCAAGATATGTGGTCTGAGACATCCTACCGTGCTTCATATTAATCAGAAACCATTATTTAACTTGAACACAGAGCACACTAAGGAGCCAATAGCACCTGTTATAATGTCACCTTCAGAAACCTGCGGCCATACAGGGGCCGGAGCGGATCCCTGTTTGCTGCCTATTGTGCCAGTCCAAGTCAAGGCATCTAAAGGAGACAGAGTGGTGCAGACCTATGCATTCCTAGATCCAGGTAGTTCCGCCACTTTTTGTTCAGAACATCTTATGAAAAGACTTAATTTTAGTGGGAGAAAAACCCAATTCTTCCTACAGACCATGGGCCATAAGAGTCTGGTGCCAGCATATATATTTTCAGGATTAGAAGTTTCTGCAATTGACGACAATAACTTCTATGAGCTCCCAGAAATTCTCACTCAGAACAAAATGCCAGTAAGTACTGATAACATTGTGACTGAAGAATATTTGGCTAAATGGCCGTATCTAGCCAAGGTTAATGTCCCTAGGATAAAAGCGACAGTGGACCTCTTGATTGGAAGTAATGCACATAAGATGCTAGAGCCGTGGGAGATTATTAATAGTCAAGAGGATGGTCCATACGCTATAAGAACAGTACTTGGATGGGTTGTTAACGGTCCCCTTCAAGTAGGCTGTAGCTCCGAAATTGATTGTAGTTCAGCTACAGTTAATAGGATTTCTGTGTACAGACTAGAAAAAATGTTGAGTGATCAGTATAATCATGACTTTGCTGAAAAGAGACACGAGCAAGAGGAGAAGGCTCAAGAGAGGCAAAGACAAGAGTGTAAATTAGCAGAGGAAAGGAGATTAAAAGAAGAGGAGGAGAGGAGGCTAGAAGAACAGAGAAGGGAGGAAGAACGGAAGCAAAAAGAGGCTGAGGTGGAGCTCATGAGAAAGCAGGAAGCGGAACAAAAGAGGCAGAGGGAGGAAGAACAGGTGAGGAGACAGAAGGAAGCAGAATGGGTCAGGAAGGAAAAGGAAGAATGGAAGAGACTGGAAGAGAGGAGGATTGAAGGAGAAAAAGTTAGAAAGGAGGAAGAGGAAAGGATGCGGAAGGAGGAAGAGATTCAGAGGAAAGAGGAGGAGGAAAAGAAGGCTAAGAGACAAGAGGAGATTGAAGAAAAGAGGAGACAAGAGGAACAAGAAAGAAGCAGAGTTGAGCAAGAAAAGAGGGAAAAGGAGCTGGAGGAGTTGAAGAGAAAAGAGGAAGAGTGTCAGAGATTGGCCAAGGAAAAGTTGAAACAAGAAGAAGAAGAGAAAAAGATTGAAGCAGACTTCCCAGCAGAAGTAGTCAAAACAGTTAAGGAGAACTTTTACGTGGATGACCGTCTAAAGAGTGTGACATCAGACAAGAAAGCCATCCAAATGATTAAGCAATTGACTGCTCTTGGCCGAAGAGGAGGTTTTACCCTGACCAAATGGGTTAGCAACAGTTGTGTTGTGCTGCAGTCTCTGCCTGAGGAGCACAAAGCTCAAAACTTTAAAAGTTTCGATCTGGACGTAGATCAACTTCCTTTAGAACGCGCTCTTGGTTTGCAGTGGTGCACTAAAACCGATGCATTCCAATTTAAAATGGATGTTCAACAAAGACCACTTACCAGACGTGGAATGTTGGCAGTGGCAAGTTCAGCGTTTGACCCATTTGGCTTCGTTGCACCTGTTTTATTGTCAGGAAAGATTCTACTCCAAGAACTCTGCAGAAGGAAGTGTGGATGGGACGACCCTGTGCCCCAGGATATCTTGCAACGATGGTCCAGATGGTTGGAGGAACTATGTACAATATCAGAGTTTAAAGTAGAGCGCTGTATTAAACCTAAAGGGTTCGGCGACATTGTTCATGCACAACTTCATACTTTCTCAGATGCTAGTGAATTAGGGTATGGAGTGATATTCACTTGCCTGTCTAGCAGAGCGGTGCACTTGGAAGTAGCTAACTCTTTGAGTACAGACACTTGTATGAATGTATTACGCCGGTTCATCTGCAGAAGAGGTCAAGTTACTCATATTCAGTCGGATAACGGGACTAACTTCGTGGGAGCAGATCGAGAACTCAGAGAAGCACTGTCATCTTGGAATCAAGCACAAATTGGGGAATGTTACAACAAAAAGGAATCAAATGGAGCTTCAATCCTCCAGCTGGATCGCACTACGGTGGTATATGGGAACGGATAATCTGCATGATAAAGAGAACTCTTAATGCGGTTCTTCGGCAACAACAACTAGATGATGATGGATTGCACACAGTTATTTGTGAAGCTGAAGCAATCTTAACCGATGACCCAAGAGACCTTGAACCACTTACTCCTAACCATATTTTGCTCTTGAAAGGAAAACCTTCTTTGCCACCAGGACTTTTTGAAGAACATGATATGTACATAAGAAAAAGGTGGAGACAAGTCCAATACATCTCTAACCTTTTTTGGAAAAGGTGGATTCGTGAATACTTACCTTTGTTGCAAGAAAGACAAAAATGGAACCAAAGAGAGCGCAACCTTAAGTTGGGCGACATTGTACTTATCATGGATCCTCCTGCTCCACGAGGGTCTTGGCCACTTGGGCGAGTTTTTAGAAGTGTTTAATGATAAGAGAGGATTGGTTCGTTCTGTTCGGCTACAGACAAAAACGAACACAATTGAAAGACCCGTCACTAAACTCTGTCTACTATATGAAATATCTGAATAGTAAATTTGAGAACTTTTTTGGCTTTATACTCATGTGGTAGATGAACTTTTTATTTATTTATTTATTTATTTATTTATTTATTTATTTTTTTGTGGTATGTGTATTTTGTGTGGCTCCATGTTCTTTTGTATTGGAATTGTAATGCTTACTAACCATTACAATTAGGGGCCGGAGTGTAGGAGCCACTTTTGAATGTATTTTATTTTGTGTCCGATAGGGGGCAGTGTGATACTTTTGGGTTGTTTACCATAAAAGGGGAACTCACCTGCACTTGATTGATACTGCTTGCCAGAGGGTGAACACAAACAATTTTCGACCGCTAATTGTTCGCCAGTCTGTTGTCACATTACTATGTTGATGGTTGAAGGATGTCAATACCACAAGGATATGGAGATAGCAATCAGAATATTGAGCATTAAAAGAAACCAACAACAAACACCGCTTTGTGGAGTTCTTGATGGATGCAAGTAGCGGACGGGCGGCGGCGAGTCGATCAAATGTTCCAGCAAGCAAAACTCCAGGGGCTTAAAGTCAAGATCTTAGCCTCTACACCTGCTCTTATAAGATCTGTGATTACCGGTCTGATTCCTTCAATGGCATCTGGTTTCAATGGATACTGTCTTACTCTGGGTCTGTACTCTGTTTTAGGTCGAATGATGACAGGAGCAGCCCCTTTGATCAGTCCCACGTCAGAGGGTCCTGTGGACCAAACCTGTTCTGGGATCTTTTTTAGAAGCTGTTCCTGTTCTTCACTCAACAAAACAGAAAATCATTCTCTCTTCTCTTTGAGGTGGATGCCAGAGTTGACCGTTGTCACAACATTCAGTATCTTTTTATACAATCCTGTTGAGGGGCTATACCACGCCTGGTCGCCCTGACTCTCCCAGTCTCGTGCCTTATCACCTCTGGTCACAATGTAACCCAGATCTTGCCATTTCTCTTGTCTGGCTTTGCACAGAGACACATGTGGGGTTGCCCACTGTCTGCGCATTTTGGACAATAGATCTGGAAGATGCACCGCAGCAACCGCTGAGGTGTCATCATGATACAGAGTGGTAAGAGTAACACGAGCAGGGGTGAGTCTCTTTAGATTTTTCTCATAGTCTGGGTCAGTGTGATCTGTATACCACATAGTTACATGTAGGTCATCTACTTTCATGACATCCTGCTGGTTGGTCACTGCCTCATATGCCTGTTTCAGCAAATATTCTCCTACTTTGGCAGGTGAGGTGTTTGGAATGTCTAGGGTATAGTAGTAATGTGGATTCTCTCGTCCTTTCAACACACATACTTCTTTGGCACTTTCTTTAGACATTCTATCTACTCTCATCCCATTTGGTCCAGGAACTATAGCTAAGTGGAGCTGCATCAGACCATCTCTTCCCAACAGATTTACAGGACATTCAGGCAAAAACAACACAGGCATGTTGGTTGTTATTCCTTCTGGGTCCTCTATCCATATAGGTTCAGTTTCGTGCACCTCCTTAAGGGTGCCCTGAGCTGACCTTACACTGGAGACTTCATTACTCAATCTTGCTCCAGGTGGTAAAACATTCATAGTGGTTTTACATGCACCAGTGTCACACAAAAACTCAAATTCTCTACCATTTATTGCCAGTGTAATTATAGGTCTGATTTTCTCCTCAAGGAACAACATTTGCAAGTTCATTATTTCTGTCTTATTCATCTTATCATCTTTTTCATCAGCAAATGGACTGGTCCTGACCACACCACTAGCCTGCTCTTTTTCTCGGCCTAGTCATGCTGGGGCATGGTGTGGGGGTGTGGGATTACTACGATAGTCTCTGGAGAGATGTCCTTTCTTCTCACAAGACCAACATGCTCTGGGATTCGACTGATCCCGACCAAAAGCTCCTCTGCCACGGCCTCTACCTCGGCCCCGTCCTCTATGCTGACCTCGTCCACCTGGTTGCTGATAAAAAATTTCAGTTTCCTCATCCTCATACTAAAATGCTCCCACAGATGCTTTCTTCCCTTTTTGCTTAGACTTTGTCACCTTTTCTGCATGTGTGGCGTGATTCACATATTCAGCCAGTGTTCCTGTATTGAATCCTATGTAATGCTTGTCCACCCAGCTTTTAATGGCTGGACTTGATCCATTATGGAGAGCATTTTTCAGTTGTTGCCTATACGCTCCTTGATCATTCTCATCCTGCTGTAATCCACTGTGTTGTTTAAATACTGCTTCCATTCTGACTCTGTAATTATCAAAAGATTCATCATCCTTTTGGCAAGTGCGTCCGATTTCTACATAATTTGCACGTTTCCTGTAGCGTGCCCTAATCCTCCCTTCTAAGCCCATCATCTGTTGAGTTAGAGCCTGGCTTCCTGGGGCATGTGCTACGCTGTTAGGTCCTGCTGGAACAAAATCTCCCCTTACAAGATGCCATTCTGGTCCTAAGACACACATCCAGACCTGTTGTACTTCGCTACCATTAAGACCATATGATGCTACTAAGTTTGACATCTGTACTATGCATTCTTCCACATCCTCCTTAGGTGAGGGAATGCCTGCGGTGGCTTTAATTATATCATCTTTAGTCCAAGTCCTGTATACGTTGACAGTGTCTGGTTGTCCATCTTGTCCTGCTCTGGGGTTTGGTAGTTGAATCAAAGGGTAGATGTCTGTCTCATCTTCATTGATTCTCCCCATTTGTGGCATGGACGGCGAGAGGAGATGTCCCAATCGTTTGGACCAATCCCCTAGTTTGCCTGTACTTCTAGTAGACCTAGGAGTTTCTGGCATTGGGGCTGATGGTCTTGGTCCTGAGTACGGCGGGGGTGTTTGATTCTGTGAATTTTGTGGATGTTGTGGATAGTCTGGATGTTCTTCACCTCCTATTACTCCCCCCTCTGCGCCGCCAGGTTGATTTAACATCAGTCTGGCCGGTGCATAAGGCCCAACGTACTCATTATCTTCCTGACGGTGGAACAATGTCTGTTGTCCACCCCTGTCATATTTCTGTTGCTCTTCAACTTCCTCTTTTCTTTGTTTCTCTTCTCTGGCTCGTTTCTGACCTGTTTCTCGTTTCCCAGCTGTGGCCAACCACATATCTATCTTATGATACCCATGTTTACGCATTTTCTTTACATCTTCCTTATTGTCAGTCTTAATTTTATTCTGCAACTGTCTTAGGTTCTCAGTTTGCAATTTACCACTGAATCCATACTTCTCAACCCAAATAGGAAGATATTTTACATCATCAAAATCATCATTTTTTGCCAGTACCTTCCAATCTTTACACAGGAGATTTTCTAATTTGTTTTTTAGCACAATTTCCTTACTTTGTCCTTTTCCCATGATTTTATGTGTTTGAGTCCTGACGGGTTTTAATACCTGGTGTATTCTAACGTCATGATTTTAATGTCAGTAACTTTACAACAAAAACCAATTTGTGGTAAACTCACTTCAACCTTTTCAGGTGGAGTTTCTTGTCTACATACATCCACAAAAAGTTTGTCAAATTCATTACTGACCTTTTATATGAATCATAATTACCTATTGGTAATAATAATTCCAGTCACACTCACATTCACTCTTCACACACTTTTGACGTCTTTTCCTTTCTTTTAAAACCTTAAAACAGAGGACTCCGCCGTCCTATACAGAATTTAACTAGTTTTCTTTCACTAGAGGAGTCTGCCCTCCCGCGGAATTTAACTGTTTGGTTTACCTGATAGGGTCTAGAATTCTCAGGGTTTTCCTATTTTAAATGCCACCGCATTCATTCCTTTTTAATCTAGATTTTACTCACGTTTTTGAGTCTTACTGTCCCCTCCTGGAACCGTCACCCATCAGACTCCGATCCCCCAGGGAGGAACCAGTCCCGGAAAGGGTCTTTCTGCGTTGGCCAATGTCTTTTCTGGATCTCCCCCGGACACCGGAATCGTCAGGAATGCGGGTCCGGCTCGAAGGACCAAAAAATGGTCCCCTTCGTTCTTCAACAGCTGCCTTTCACTGTGCAGTTTTGTTAAAGTTTCCTTGAACTTCAACCAGGCTCTTTCCTGCTCCTGCTTTTTTTCAAGAGTCGTCTTCTTTATGGACTCCTCCAGTATTTTATTTTTCCTGTGAAGAGCTTGATTCTCCTCCTGCAGCAGTTGAAGTTGCTCTCTCAGTTTCTCTCTCTCTGAGTGCAGGTTCTGGCTGATCAGCAGAAACCTGTCCCGTTCCTCTTCCAGATTTTTAACACTACGTCCCAGTTTCTCGTTGTAGTTCTGCAAGAAATCGTTCTCTGCTCTGCACTCTTCAATATCCATTTGGATTTGGCCGAGATCGTCCGAGACCTGGGATTGAGCACCGTCACGAGGAGAGCTCTGAAATCCCGGTCTTGGATTTCCTCTAAAAGCCATTTCCGCTGTCAAAAGAAGGTGCTGAAGCGTTTTCTAGAGGGGTTTCTGTGTCGTAGATGTCGTTTTCACCACAGAAGCTTGCAACAGGCAGTGTCTTGAAGGTCCAAGGAACTACAGATGTGTGCAGAAGTCTCCTCTGTATTTATAGGGAACCTCCAGGATGTGTTGACGGTCGGAATTCTAGAACGTTTGTCATGGCGACCTTTGTTGTGACCTCACGGTGGATCTGCTGATCAATGCGGCTCCACCCACCATTAAAAAAGCAGAAGTTGGCTTTTAACTGTAATCCATGAAATTATGATGAATAATCCTTTGGGATTAAATGTGATTTGAATCTTCATAGGTTTTAAAGTTATTAAAATTGTAACATGTGTTTGAAGCACCAAATGACATGTTCAACCTGCAGTCATGAGGCTGTAATCAATGTCCACTCTGACAGAAGATGAACTTTTCCTCCAACAGCGTATTTTTGATGATTATAGTCGCTGTTGTGTCATTTATTGTTTTGGCTTTTAGAGCAAACAAAGTAGAATTGGAAATCTGTCTATAAAAATGTCATTATAACGGAGGATTCACACACATTTTTCTCTTTTTTTGATAGATTTTAAAGTGGTGGTTTGTGATGTTACATGATGGAAACATGTAGAGAGAAAACCAAACTGCTCCAAGTCATGTCGCTCCATGCAGAAAATAACTTTTAATCTGTAATAAAGATGTGCTGCTGGAAAACTAATTAATATTTGTTGTGCTGATTTAATCTGAGATGACAGAATGAAAAGTCAAACGCTGAAATGTTTTTCCACAGAGCTGGACGCCAAGGCTGCAACACCAGTGACAGAAGACTCTGCAGCTGTGTCCAAGAGACCTGGATTCTCGGGTTGGTCCAGTCTGCACTCAGTCTGCACTCAGCTCTTCCAGCTCTTCCAGCATAAATGAGCTCGGCATTGTGACATTTATGGCCCTGACTTTCTAAATTAAACATTGTGGAAGTAAGTTCAAAGTGGAAAAGGGAGATTTCAAGACATCCTGTCTGGTGTATCCAGATTACATGGAGTCCAAACTGTCCAGGATCGACCTGGCCGACACGCTGCGAGAGCAGGTCCAGGACCTGTTCAACAGGAAGTATGGGGAGGCCTTGGGCATCAAGTACCCCGTCCAAGTGCCTTACAAGAACAACCCGGACTCGATCGTCATTGAGGGGCTTTGAAAGTGATTTTGGGACTAATCGGTTATTCATCTATTTTACCAGCACATTGCCGAGTCGAACTGGGAACAGAAAACAGGCTTTTTCTGAGCAACGTACTTATTTAACAGAGATAAAAAGTTCTCTTACTGAGTTAAAAATGATATGTTCACATACACGGCTGCAACATCTGAGTCTTTTTTAAGACCGACTGCTGAAACGTCCTTCTACCTTTAGTTAATAATTGTACAAATTGTTGAAATAATAGAAGAAGGGGAACATTGACAGGGTTTTTAGAGAAACTGATGAGGAGGCTGGTTTTCCACTAGTAAACACATCTTGTAATCAAAGCACAAACTCTGGTGAAAATACCTCCGTTTTCATATTTCACTACAGATCATGAAGCCACAGAAACGTGACTTTGGCTGCACTTACCTTGATTTTCTGTCCTTTAGAAGTCAAATGTGAAAGCAAAGAAAACTTAAACAAAGCACAACCAAATGAACAAAATACAACCAAACGTTTCCTGAAAGCAGTTGTTACTAGAACCAAGATCATTGTGAGTAGACTCTTTAACCTCTGCAGGAGCACCACCTTCAAATGTACAAAAAAGTCTCTTCTACATGACATGTCACCAATGATCATTTAATATTAACAGGAGCTGGAACAGACCTGCTGTTCAAGGGTGGAAAGACGTCCCAAAGATGTATTTCAGTCAATCAGACACATTCATTTCTCAACTGACATGATGCATCATTTAAATTATGTTTTAAAACAAGGCTGACTCTTAAAGTAAGACAAAAACGTTGGACTGAAGTAGATTTTGTGTTGATCCAAGTCAAAAACCAACTTGAACAGATCAAAGTGCAAGTCAACACATTGATTAAAAAGGCCTGATTGGCATTAAGGTGCAGCATATTAAATATGGTTGGTCCAGAGACGTCATGGTGGATCAACATACCCTTCTTTTCTTTACGTGATACATTCAGGCTGACTTTAATGACGTGGTATTTAAGAGGTTTCCCCCAAACGCAGAGTCCTTGAATTCATCTTTCAGTCAACAAAACAACCTCGCTGAGACACGTGGAAGCTGCTGTTAAATCTGATTTCAGCAGTTTCCTGGAGACTCGCTGGCTTGTAGCGTCCGTCAGTGTGCTGATAGTTCCTCAAAGAGCTGAATAACAGAGTCAGATATTTTACATCCCTGCACATAATGTTATATTTCAATAAATATCATAAATAAAAGGCAGAAATATGTGATTAATATGGAACCAGATCATTATCAAAGACATCTGTCAGTTAGACATTGCAGCCAAATGCCGATAAAAACACCACTCAGTGGATGGAGATTTATAAAAGCAAAACTCAACAACGTGACTCCAGTGAGGTCACGATCAGCTTGAGAAAAAACAAAAACAAACACTGAAAGCCGTCCTGTCTGCACTCAGTGGAGGCAGGAGACAGAAAACACGTTTGCCCTGCAACATCTTGATCCACATACATTCTGCTCCTCTGCAGTCAGGACATCGTTCACAGCTGGAGGTCAAACTGCAGCTCTCTGAAGTCCTTCTGGAGGGACAGTTTAGCCTCAGCACGCTCGTAAAAGTCTGGCTGTCTTTTGAGGGGGGTGTCACCAGTATTGACGGACCCCTGGTTACCGTCCCTGTGCAGCAGACCGGGTTGGACGCCGCTGTAGTCCCGCATATACATGGGCCACTGCTGCGGGACAGAAGGACGACGACAGGAACCTCGGTCACGCTGCTGCACACATGCGCCGCACCTTCAGACTAGTTTGAACTTTAGTTTTTGATCAGTGTTTCAACGTTTGACTCTTACATAACATTAAATGCTTCACAATACCTCATCTAAACTGTGTTGAGATATAGTCTTTATTTAATTCTAACTACAGGCAACAAACAGCATTTCTACTAATAAATGCTTATAACCAGTAATCCTAACAGTAATAGTTAAAAAACAAAACAACTTTCAACTATTATTCTTCACATTAATATATGAAGCACATGTCGAACGTTATTTTATCTGCAGCTTGAAGGATTTTCTCCAGACACACGATGTCGTAGGTGTTTGGGTTTGGGAAGTGGATGTTGTCTGGAAGGCCACTGACTCGGGACTTCCGCGGATGAGTTTGTACGGAACCGTGACGGAGCGGTCCAGGCCCGGAGCTTCACCTGAACACATGGATGTTGCCGTCAGGTCTCAACAAAACATTCAAGTGGCACATTTAACCTAAATAAATGAAGCCGGGATAAATTAACACAGGACTTCAAATGCTATTTTCTTTTATGGCGTCTTTGTCTCCCGTATTTATTATTGTTTGACTAACAAAAAGAAAAGAGAAGAAAATAGAAAAAAATGCAATCAAGGCCAAAGTACTTGAAATAACAAATAAAAAGAAATGCAGCAGTACAGAAACAATCATACGGCAGTGGCACCAACACGTGGTGCAAATCAGAGCTCCCCACAACTCCCTTCGGGAGGGACCAGAATCCGACCAGGGAGGTCGATTCTGAGACGGTGGTTTGCCCTCTCGAGGGGGGGGCTGCGTCCTCATGGGCCAAATCAGCAATCATATCTCTCAATTCGCTCATCGAGCGATCAGTAGACCCCAACATTAACGTCAGAATCAAAGACTTGTACTGACGTGGCGCAGTTTTTATTAACAGATCTCATACAGATTTTGGGACGGGAAGCGCGATGAACTCCTCTACAAACCCCAGTACTAAAGCTTCACGGACACAAAGCCTCACCATACGCTGTATTCCTTCTTTCAGTGTGTACCACGTTCGGTCTAAAGGAGGCCAGTCAGTAGGCAGGGGATACTGCTGTTTTACCGCTTCTGCATACAGACTTAAGACTGACATCATGTCTCCACCTGCGCCTCTCACCAGTTGTCTGTAATTTACATTCACCCCTGCATCCTTGGATAAACCCGCAAACCGCAGACCGTCCCCTCCATCCACCTCAGCTTGTGAACCCCCCTCGTCCATCAAGCGAGTCAACCATAACTCTAGTGGTTCTTCTGGCTTTTGCCTAAAGCGGCTCTGCAGGTGGACTACTTCCTCCGGGGTGTAGTCTTCTAATGTTCTAGATATCTCAGGATCTTGCTGAGCCTGTACTTCCTCTACCATGATAGGCTGACCATGCTGATCCAGTAATGCGTGCCCCTCGTCATCCCGAACCTGACGCCTAATAGGGGGCACGAGGCGCTGCAGCCTGCGCCGCCTCACCACCGGGTTGGCCTTCAGCGGAGGGCCAGACCATTCATCAAATTCACCTCCGTAATCGGAGTCGCCCTAGATATTACCATCCCACCTCTCTGGATCCCAATCACTCTCTCCACTTATGTGTTTGGCCACGAAAGACCGCACCTGCGCTGCATCTGCACAGCGAGGTTTTTTCTGCCGCTGTCTCCGGTTTATTTTGGAGACATGCGCAACGGATCGCTCGGCCAATGCTGTCAGCTGGTCATGTCTACTTTGTAATAAACGGAGCTGATCCGTCTTTAACGCACAGTCAGCTTGAACTTGCCTGACAACACTTTTAACACCACAGCTGGAGATCCGTCGCCAACCAAATCCTGCCATGCCTCCGATCGTCCCCCTCCATCACGCAGACATAAAGCAACGTCTCTCCATTTACCTTTGTCCCACCCCGGGACCGTCAACACATCAGAGGAGCCGTCAGGCCCTCTCAGCTCATCACTCTTGTTCTTATTTCCTCTAAACATTGTTTTCTGTGTATATCCTCCGTTAGACTCCGAGTTCGTGACGCCAAATGTTGTGTGAAATTTTCTCAGGTTCGTCGGAGGTAGGTACACAGAAAGCACACACAACAACACATAATATAAAGAACTTTATTATAGTGGACAAAATGTACCAAACACGACATTATTTACACACTAAACACCGTAGATCAGTGGTCCCCAACCCCCGGGCCGCGGACCAGTACCGGTCCGTGGATCAATCAATACCGGGCCACACAAGAATTAATAGTTTATTTCTGTTTTATTTATTATCTGAGTCAAGGGGTCTTTTTTTTAAACGTATTTTATTTTGAAATGACCTTATTCTCCTCTCTGTTACATCTCCTCATTTAAGCGCCTAAATTTAACCCAGCTAGCAAAATGAGTAAACAGGCATCTTTGGAAAGTTTCTTTGTGAAAGGGAAAAGGCACAATGAAGAGAGAGAAGAGCAGCCTACGACTTCCAAGAAAAAGAAAGGTTTTAGCAGACAGTACCAGGAGTCCTACTTGAAGTATGGATTTATCGCGACAGGTGATTCCCACACACCAAGCCCGCTCTGCATAATATGCGGTGACCGGCTCTCAAATGAGGCAATGAAGCCTTCAAAACTGCTTCGCCACTTAGAGACCAATTCATTCCTTCATTCACGGGCGACCAGAGAGTTTGATGTTATAATAGCGTTATATTGTTGGAGCAATGTGCTAATAAAGTTCTATATGAGCACACAGTGGATTCACGTTTGTTATTATTTCACCCCCCCTTCCGGTCCGCGGTAAATTGTCAAGCGTTGACCGGTCCGCAGTTAGAAAAAGGTTGGGGACCACTGCCGTAGATGGCTAAGGATTGTTATGTTTCTCACCGCTAATCTCGGCAACCATCTCCCAACGTGCACCTTACTTCTCCTTCTGCCCTCAGCGCGTCCTCAACTCGGCCGATTACGGCTACCCAGACTGCACTGCGCCCTCTGCTGTTTCAATGCATTATCAACACAGAACCCGTCACACCGGAAAAAGAGATGCATCTCGTGGATTCCTACAACAAATAAATCTTTAATACCACCTGGTTACATAAATTTACTGCTGAGACAGCATTTTCACAAGACCAGAGAAACAAAACTTATCATGAAGTCACACTCTGCCAAACGTTTAAGAAGGTTAAACTAGACTCGGTGTACCGGTGTTGTTGGTTTTTAAAACCAATATGAACTCTAACAGGGAGCCGGTGAAGAGGGGGGAGCACAGAGGTGATGTGCTTGTGCATTTTAGTCCAAGTAACGAGTAAAGGCTCACCGTTTTGAACGACTCCATGTGGTGGAGAGAGCTCTGACTGAGATCTGACTACATTACAGAGATCCGGGTGAGAGGAGAAAACAAGCTGAACTTCTTGTAAATAAGCAGTTTTGGAGAAAACATTCAGTGGGAAAAAAACCAAGACACATTTTACTCAAGCATCAAAACTGATGTTAGAATCAAATATGAATCTCTGATTATGCATCAGTCAAAGTCTGGAGGCTGCTGACCACCAGCACTGAGTCAAACCGGCTTCTGATTGGAGGGTAGAAAACGTTCTGGAGGACTTGTCGAGGGAGAGACGGGAGTCACGGGAGTCACGGGAGAGACAGGACAACAATGTCATTTTAGGGGAACTTTGGTGAGAACGTTTGTCCTCTTTCAGGTTTCCAACGTGAAATAAAACAGACGTGAGACAGAAACTGACAGTTTTCTTTAACCGCCAGGAGCTACTTGGACCATAAAAGTCTGAAACGTTCCTCCTATGATTTATGTGAAAGGTTCAGGTTCATCAGAGTAATAATATTTAAGAACAGACATAATCAAAAACCTTTTTAGCACTGCCTGGTTTTCTGCGATGAAAAAGATGTTTATTTTTAATAAAGATTTCTAATAAACTGAATGATTTCAGTGTCACTGAACCTCTGAAACGTTTGGTTGTATTTTGTTCATGTATTTTGTTCATTTGGTTGTGCTTTGTTTAAGTTTTCTTTGCTTTCACATTTGACCTCTAAAGGACAGAAAATCAAGGTAAGTGCAGCCAAAGTTACGTTTCTGTAGCTTCATGATCTGTAGTGAAATATGAAAACAAAGGTATTTTCACCAGAGTTTGTGCTTTGATTACAAGATGTGTTTACTAGTGGAAAACCAGCCTCCTCATCAGTTTCTCTAAAAACCCTCTCAATGATCCCCTTCTTCTAGTATTTCAACAATTTGTACAATTATTAACTAAAGGTAGAAGGACGTCTCAGCAGTCGGTCTTAAAAAAGACTCAGATGTTGCAGCCGTGTATGTGAACATATCATTTTTACCTCAGTAAGAGAACTTTTTATCTCTGTTAAATAAGTACGTTGCTCAGAAAAAGCCTGTTTTCTGTTCCCAGTTTCATCATATCCCTCCTGCACCTTTCAGACAAGCGTGACATTAATGACATCTAAAGCAATGGTCCTAAATGTTTTTGCCATCCTAAAATGGGATTTTGCTAATATTTGAGCATCATTTGTGCAGAATCCTAAAGTTTCCATCGGTGTTTATGACTGTTCATTTAAATTCCCATCTCCTCATTCTGAAGCTTCCTCAACGCTTCTTTCTGAGCCCAGATTGGGTTTTGTGATCATTGGCGTCCGTATCGTCCGTCATGCTCCCTCACACAGACCTGTGGCTCCTGTCAGCTGTTTTGCAGATGTTGCAGAACTTTTTCTTTCCTCGGCCACAAGAACTCCTGCTTTTTTCAGTACTCGTCTGTCCTCCAATGCCCTCTTTCTTTCACCTCTTTTTATAACGACAGGTAAAATTACCGGGATTATTACTGAAATTACAGACACTCAGTAGCTGTTGCTTCTTACAATAGTTGTCATAAACTGTAGGTTAACAATATTATGGATTAAACACACTAAACAAAGAAAAGATGAACCCAAAAGTAGAATAAACATGAGCAAATTAAAGTTGGAAAAACAAATCAGTGACCTTTGAAGAAGATGTGCTAGATTCCTGGTATCCAGCTCACAGCAAACCAGTTTGATCATGTAAATTGTTCTGTTGTAATGATCCCAGCAGATCTGGATCCAAATGACACGTCACATTACAGCGACTAAACGATGCTCAGTGACTGATCTGCATTCATTTTTGTGTGTTTTATCAGACTAAACACTTTCAACGACACAGTTTTCCCTGAACCATGAAGTCACTTTTGTAGAACAATAACATGATCGTTGTGGTTAATTCTGGTCTACTTTCATACTCGCCATGTTTATCCTCTTTCTAGACACAAATCAGACAAAAGCTTTTAGATAAAGAATTGAATCATTCCTGCACAAATCTGCCTGCACTTCATCAGGTTGATAAGTTTGCACACATGCATGTATTTATTCTTATTCACTAACGTCACTCAGTGTGTTTTTAAACACAGTTAAATATTTGCATGTTGCTCTTTGCACTTCTCCTGCTTTTTCTTACATGTTGCAGCTGCAGCTTTGTCACCAAATGCCACCTGTCAGAGCATCAGAAGACCCTCTGAAGGTGAAGTTCACCTGCTCACTTTCTTGTCTATTGATTTAGTGCAACACAAATGATTGACCTGGTACCCGCCCTCAACCAGTGTAGAATAAACAGAACATTTAAGTCTATTTGAATATAATGTTGTAACATTTGAGATTTGAAATAATCAAACATATCAACATGGATCTGCTGAGCCGAACCGTAGAAAAGTTGTTGGGCACAAAATGAAAGAAAGAGTCTCAGGTTGGAATCAAAGATTTGTATTATTTATTGATTTTATGAAAAAGAGAGAGAAGATCTGGTGGAGACCAGAATCTGTCTGATGGAGAGACAATCTGGTGGAATGACGATGTGGTGGAGACCAGAGTCAGGTGGAGACCAGACTCAGGTGGAGACCAGAGTCAGGTGGAGACCAGAGTCAGGTGGAGACCAGAGTCAGGTGGAGACCAGAGTCAGGTGCAGACCAGAGTCAGATGAAGACCGGAGTCAGGTGGAGACCAGAGTCTGCTGCAGACCAGAGTCAGGTGGAGACCAGAGTCAGGTGGAGAGACAATGGGGTGCAGACCAGAATCAGGTGGAGACCAGAGACGGGTGCAGACCAGAGTCAGGTGGAGAGAAGATGTGGTGGAGACCAGAGTCAGGTGGAGACCATAGTCTGCTGCAGACCAGAGTCAGGTGGAGACCAGAGTCAGCTGCAGAGCAGAGTCAGGTGGAGAACAGAGTCAGTTGGAGAGACAATAGTGTGCATACCAGAATCAGGTGGAGACCAGAGACGGGCGCAGACCAGAGTCACGTGGAGACCAGAGTCAGGTGCAGACCAGAGTCACGTGGAGACCAGAGTCAGGTGCCGACCAGAGTCAGGTGGAGACCAGAGTCAGGTGGAGAGAAGATGTGGTGGAGACCAGAGTCAGGTGGAGACCAGAGTCAGGTGGAGACCAGAGTCAGGTGCAGACCAGAGTCAGGTGGAGAGAAGATGTGGTGGAGACCAGAGTCAGGTGGAGACCAGAGTATGCTGCAGACCAGAGTCAGGTGGAGACCAGAGTCAGGTGGAGACCAGAGTCAGGTGGAGACCAGAGTATGCTGCAGACCAGAGTCATGTGTAGACCAGAGTCAGGTGGAGACCAGAGTCATGTGTAGACCAGAGTCAGGTGGAGACCAGAGTCAGGTGGAGACCAGAGTCATGTGTAGACCAGAGTCAGGTGGAGACCAGAGTCAGGTGGAGACCAGAGTCAGGTGGAGACCAGAGTATGCTGCAGACCAGAGTCATGTGTAGACCAGAGTCAGGTGGAGACCAGTCAGGTGTAGACCAGAATCAGGTGGAGAGAAGATGTGGTGGAGACCAGAGTCAGGTGGAGACCAGAGTCAGGTGGAGACCAGAGTCTGCTGCAGACCAGAGTCAGGTGGAGACCAGAGTCTGCTGCAGAGCAGAGTCAGGTGGAGACCAGAGTCTGCTGCAGAGCAGAGTCAAGTGGAGAGAAGATGTGGTGGAGACCAGAGTCAGGTGGACAAGAGTCAGGTGCAGACCAGAATCAGGTGTAGACCAGAGTCAGGTGTAGACCAGAGTCAGGTGGAGAGAAGATGTGGTGGAGACCAGAGTCAGGTGCAGACCAGAGTCAGGTGCAGACCAGAGTCAGGTGGAGACCAGAGTCATGTGGAGACCAGAGTCAGGTGGAGACCAGAGTCAGGTGGAGAGAAGGTGACGTTGGCTGATCTACTGGTTTCCAGCAGTTTTCTCTCTGCTGGAACGTTTACGAAACCAGCCGGTCACAGTTTTCTTCTTCCCCACCTTTTCTGTCTCTTTATTCTCTTCTTTTTCCTTTTCTTTCAGATGTTTTTCATCTTTTTCTCTCTTCTCGTTGTCTCTTTCTCCCTTGATGATGTTCATGTCTTTTTCTGCTCTCTTATCTGACTTTTGTTTCTTGAACATCGTTAAGAAACTTCTCTTCTTCTTCTTCTCCTTTTTTACAGTCTCCGGAAGCTTCCCATCATTCTCCATCTCTCTCCTGAGTTCTGTACACTCTGTCTCTACTTCTTCTCTGGTTTCACAGATTTTCATCTGTTCCAGTTCCCTCCTGCTCATTTCCAGTTCTTTCTTCTCCTCCATCAAAATCTCTCTCTCTCTCTGGAGCCTCTTCTTCTCTTTCTGCAGTTTCATCTCATTTTCCTGTTCTTGAACCTTCATCTCAGCTTTCTTCATGTCCATGTTGTGCCACAACAGCTGCAGGTCTTTTGTTTTGACCTCCAGATCAGCCGTTGCAGCTTGCAACACTTCCATGTCCAACGTATGCTGTTTCTTGCCCTCCATCAGTTTCTTTTCTTCTCTTTGCAAGCTTTCCTTCTGCTCTTTCAGCTCCATCCTTTCCCTCTCATTTTCTTCTTTCATTTGTTCAGTCTGTCTCTTGATTTCTTGCAGTGTCTTTTTCTCATTTTCAACTTCCTCCCCTTCGTTCTTCAACAGCTGCCTTTCACTATGCAGTTTTGTTAAAGTTTCCTTGAACTTCAACCAGGCTCTTTCCTGCTCCTGCTTCTTTTCAAGAGTCGTCTCCGTTTTGGACTCCTCCAGTATTTTATTTTTCCTGTGAAGAGCTTGATTCTCCTCCTGCAGCAGTTGAAGTTGCTCTCTCAGTTTCTCTCTCTCTGAGTACAGGTTCTGGCTGATCAGCAGAAACCTGTCCCGTTCCTCTTCCAGATTTTTAACACTACGTCCCAGTTTCTCGTTGTAGTTCTGCAAGAAATCGTTCTCTGCTCTGCACTCTTCAATATCCATTTGGATTTGGCCGAGATCGTCCGAGACCTGGGATTGAGCACCGTCACGAGGAGAGCTCCGAAATCCCGATCTTGGACGTCCTCTAAAAGCCATTTCCGCTGTCAAAAGAAGGTGCTGAAGCGTTTTCTAGAGGGGTTTCTGAGTCGTAGATGTCGTTTTCACCACAGAAGCTTGCAACAGGCAGTGTCTTGAAGGTCCAAGGAACTACAGATCTGTGCAGAATTCTCCTCTGTATTTATAGGGAACCTACAGGATGTGTTGACGGTCGGAATTCTAGAACGTTTGTCATGGCGACCTTTGTTGTGACCTCACGGTGGATCTGCTGATCAATGCGGCTCCACCCACCATTAAAAAAGCAGAAGTTGGCTTTTAACTGTAATCCATGAAATTATGATGAATAATCCTTTGGGATTAAATGTGATTTGAATCTTCATAGGTTTTAAAGTTATTAAAATTGTAACATGTGTTTGAAGCACCAAATGACATGTTCAACCTGCAGTCATGAGGCTGTAATCAATGTCCACTCTGACAGAAGATGAACTTTTCCTCCAACAGCGTATTTTTGATGATTATAGTCGCTGTTGTGTCATTTATTGTTTTGGCTTTTAGAGCAAACAAAGTAGAATTGGAAATCTGTTTATAAAATTGTCATTATAACGGAGGATTCACACACATTTTTCTCTTTTTTTGATAGATTTTAAGTCATGTCGGTCCATGCAGAAAATAACTTTTAATCTGTAATAAAGATGTGCTATTGGAAAACTAATTAATATTTGTTGTGCTGATTTAATCTGAGATGACAGAATGAAAAGTCAAACGCTGAAATGTTTTTCCACAGAGCTGGACGCCAAGGCTGCAACACCAGTGACAGAAGACTCTGCAGCTGTGTCCAAGAGACCTGGATTCTCGGGTTGGTCCAGTCTGCACTCAGCTCTTCCAGCTCTTCCAGCATAAATCAGCTCGGCATTGTGACATTTATGGCCCTGACTTTCTAAATTAAACATTGTGGAAGTAAGTTCAAAGTGGAAAAGGGAGATTTCAAGACATCCTGTCTGGTGTATCCAGATTGCATGGAGTCCAAACTGTCCAGGATCGACCTGGCCGACACGCTGCGAGAGCAGGTCCAGGACCTGTTCAACAGGAAGTATGGGGAGGCCTTGTGCATCAAGTACCCCGTCCAAGTGCCTTACAAGAACAACCCGGACTCGGTCGTCATTGAGGGGCTTTGGAAGTGATTTTGGGACTAATCGGTTGTTCATCTATTTTACAAGCACATTGCTGAGTCGAACTGGGAACAGAAAACAGGCTTTTTCTGAGCAACGTACTTATTTAACAGAGATAAAAAGTTCTCTTACTGAGTTAAAAATGATGTGTTCACATACACGGCTGCAACATCTGAGTCTTTTTTTAAGACCGACTGCTGAAACGTCCTTCTACCTTTAGTTAATAATTGTACAAATTGTTGAAATAATAGAAGAAGGGGAACATTGACAGGGTTTTTAGAGAAACTGATGAGGAGGCTGGTTTTCCACTAGTAAACACATCTTGTAATCAAAGCACAAACTCTGGTGAAAATACCTCCGTTTTCATATTTCACTACAGATCAGGAAGCTACAGAAACGTAACTTTGGCTGCACTTACCTTGATTTTCTGTCCTTTAGAGGTCAAATGTGAAAGCAAAGAAAACTTAAACAAAGCACAACCAAATGAACAAAATACAACCAAACGTTTCCTGAAAGCAGTTGTTACTAGAACCAAGATCATTGTGAGTAGACTCTTTAACCTCTGCAGGAGCACCACCTTCAAATGTACAAAAAAGTCTCTTCTACATGACATGTCACCAATGATCATTTAATATTAACAGGAGCTGGAACAGACCTGCTGTTCAAGGGTGGAAAGACGTCCCAAAGATGTATTTCAGTCAATCAGACACATTCATTTCTCCACTGACATGATGCATCATTTAAATTATGTTTTAAAACAAGGCTGACTCTTAAAGTAAGACAAAAACGTTGGACTGAAGTAGATTTTGTGTTGATCCAAGTCAAAAACCAACTTGAACAGATCAAAGTGCAAGTCAACACATTGATTAAAAAGGCCTGATTGGCATTAAGGTGCAGCATATTAAATATGGTTGGTCCAGAGACGTCATGGTGGATCAACATACCCTTCTTTTCTTTACGTGATACATTCAGGCTGACTTTAATGACGTGGTATTTAAGAGGTTTCCCCCAAACGCAGAGTCCTTGAATTCATCTTTCAGTCAACATAACAACCTCGCTGAGACACGTGGAAGCTGCTGTTAAATCTGATTTCAGCAGTTTCCTGGAGACTCGCTGGCTTGTAGCGTCCGTCAGTGTGCTGATAGTTCCTCAAAGAGCTGAATAACAGAGTCAGATATTTTACATCCCTGCACATAATGTTATATTTCAATAAATATCATAAATAAAAGGCAGAAATATGTGATTAATATGGAACCAGATCATTATCAAAGACATCTGTCAGTTAGACATTGCAGCCAAATGCCGATAAAAACACCACTCAGTGGATGGAGATTTATAAAAGCAAAACTCAACAACGTGACTCCAGTGAGGTCACGATCAGCTTGAGAAAAAACAAAAACAAACACTGAAAGCCGTCCTGTCTGCACTCAGTGGAGGCAGGAGACAGAAAACACGTTTGCCCTGCAACATCTTGATCCACATACATTCTGCTCCTCTGCAGTCAGGACATCGTTCACAGCTGGAGGTCAAACTGCAGCTCTCTGAAGTCCTTCTGGAGGGACAGTTTAGCCTCAGCACGCTCGTAAAAGTCTGGCTGTCTTTTGAGGGGGGTGTCACCAGTATTGACGGACCCCTGGTTACCGTCCCTGTGCAGCAGACCGGGTTGGACGCCGCTGTAGTCCCGCATATACATGGGCCACTGCTGCGGGACAGAAGGACGACGACAGGAACCTCGGTCACGCTGCTGCACACATGCGCCGCACCTTCAGACTAGTTTGAACTTTAGTTTTTGATCAGTGTTTCAACGTTTGACTCTTACATAACATTAAATGCTTCACAATACCTCATCTAAACTGTGTTGAGATATATTCTTTATTTAATTCTAACTACAGGCAACAAACAGCATTTCTACTAATAAATGCTTATAACCAGTAATCCTAACAGTAATAGTTAAAAAACAAAACAACTTTCAACTATTATTCTTCACATTAATATATGAAGCACATGTCGAACGTTATTTTATCTGCAGCTTGAAGGATTTTCTCCAGACACACGATGTCGTAGGTGTTTGGGTTTGGGAAGTGGATGTTGTCTGGAAGGCCACTGACTCGGGACTTCCGCGGATGAGTTTGTACGGAACCGTGACGGAGCGGTCCAGGCCCGGAGCTTCACCTGAACACATGGATGTTGCCGTCAGGTCTCAACAAAACATTCAAGTGGCACATTTAACCTAAATAAATGAAGCCGGGATAAATTAACACAGGACTTCAAATGCTATTTTCTTTTATGGCGTCTTTGTCTCCCGTATTTATTATTGTTTGACTAACAAAAAGAAAAGAGAAGAAAATAGAAAAAAATGCAATCAAGGCCAAAGTACTTGAAATAACAAATAAAAAGAAATGCAGCAGTACAGAAACAATCATACGGCAGTGGCACCAACACGTGGTGCAAATCAGAGCTCCCCACAACTCCCTTCGGGAGGGACCAGAATCCGACCAGGGAGGCCGATTCTGAGACGGTGGTTTGCCCTCTCGAGGGGGGGCTGCGTCCTCATGGGCCAAATCAGCAATCATATCTCTCAATTCGCTCATCGAGCGATCAGTAGACCCCAACATTAACGTCAGAATCAAAGACTTGTACTGACGTGGCGCAGTTTTTATTAACAGATCTCATACAGATTTTGGGACGGGAAGCGCGATGAACTCCTCTACAAACCCCAGTACTAAAGCTTCACGGACACAAAGCCTCACCATACGCTGTATTCCTTCTTTCAGTGTGTACCACGTTCGGTCTAAAGGAGGCCAGTCAGTAGGCAGGGGATACTGCTGTTTTACCACTTCTGCATACAGACTTAAGACTGACATCATGTCTCCACCTGCGCCTCTCACCAGTTGTCTGTAATTTACATTCACCCCTGCATCCTTGGATAAACCCGCAAACCGCAGACCGTCCCCTCCATCCACCTCAGCTTGTGAACCCCCCTCGTCCATCAAGCGAGTCAACCATAACTCTAGTGGTTCTTCTGGCTTTTGCCTAAAGCGGCTCTGCAGGTGGACTACTTCCTCCGGGGTGTAGTCTTCTAATGTTCTAGATATCTCAGGATCTTGCTGAGCCTGTACTTCCTCTACCATGATAGGCTGACCATGCTGATCCAGTAATGCGTGCCCCTCGTCATCCCGAACCTGACGCCTAATAGGGGGCACGAGGCGCTGCAGCCTGCGCCGCCTCACCACCGGGTTGGCCTTCAGCGGAGGGCCAGACCATTCATCAAATTCACCTCCGTAATCGGAGTCGCCCTAGATATTACCATCCCACCTCTCTGGATCCCAATCACTCTCTCCACTTATGTGTTTGGCCACGAAAGACCGCACCTGCGCTGCATCTGCACAGCGAGGTTTTTTCTGCCGCTGTCTCCGGTTTATTTTGGAGACATGCGCAACGGATCGCTCGGCCAATGCTGTCAGCTGGTCATGTCTACTTTGTAATAAACGGAGCTGATCCGTCTTTAACGCACAGTCAGCTTGAACTTGCCTGACAAAACTTTTAACACCACAGCTGGAGATCCGTCGCCAACCAAATCCTGCCATGCCTCCGATCGTCCCCCTCCATCACGCAGACATAAAGCAACGTCTCTCCATTTACCTTTGTCCCACCCCGGGACCGTCAACACATCAGAGGAGCCGTCAGGCCCTCTCAGCTCATCACTCTTGTTCTTATTTCCTCTAAACATTGTTTTCTGTGTATATCCTCCGTTAGACTCCGAGTTCGTGACGCCAAATGTTGTGTGAAATCTTCTCAGGTTCGTCGGAGGTAGGTACACAGAAAGCACACACAACAACACATAATATAAAGAACTTTATTATAGTGGACAAAATGTACCAAACACGACATTATTTACACACTAAACACCGTAGATCAGTGGTCCCCAACCCCCGGGCCGCGGACCAGTACCGGTCCGTGGATCAATCAATACCGGGCCACACAAGAATTAATAGTTTATTTCTGTTTTATTTATTATCTGAGTCAAGGGGTCTTTTTTTTAAACGTATTTTATTTTGAAATGACCTTATTCTCCTCTCTGTTACATCTCCTCATTTAAGCGCCTAAATTTAACCCAGCTAGCAAAATGAGTAAACAGGCATCTTTGGAAAGTTTCTTTGTGAAAGGGAAAAGGCACAATGAAGAGAGAGAAGAGCAGCCTACGACTTCCAAGAAAAAGAAAGGTTTTAGCAGACAGTACCAGGAGTCCTACTTGAAGTATGGATTTATCGCGACAGGTGATTCCCACACACCAAGCCCGCTCTGCATAATATGCGGTGACCGGCTCTCAAATGAGGCAATGAAGCCTTCAAAACTGCTTCGCCACTTAGAGACCAATTCATTCCTTCATTCACGGGCGACCAGAGAGTTTGATGTTATAATAGCGTTATATTGTTGGAGCAATGTGCTAATAAAGTTCTATATGAGCACACAGTGGATTCACGTTTGTTATTATTTCACCCCCCCTTCCGGTCCGCGGTAAATTGTCAAGCGTTGACCGGTCCGCAGTTAGAAAAAGGTTGGGGACCACTGCCGTAGATGGCTAAGGATTGTTATGTTTCTCACCGCTAATCTCGGCAACCATCTCCCAACGTGCACCTTACTTCTCCTTCTGCCCTCAGCGCGTCCTCAACTCGGCCGATTACGGCTACCCAGACTGCACTGCGCCCTCTGCTGTTTCAATGCATTATCAACACAGAACCCGTCACACCGGAAAAAGAGATGCATCTCGTGGATTCCTACAACAAATAAATCTTTAATACCACCTGGTTACATAAATTTACTGCTGAGACAGCATTTTCACAAGACCAGAGAAACAAAACTTATCATGAAGTCACACTCTGCCAAACGTTTAAGAAGGTTAAACTAGACTCGGTGTACCGGTGTTGTTGGTTTTTAAAACCAATATGAACTCTAACAGGGAGCCGGTGAAGAGGGGGGAGCACAGAGGTGATGTGCTTGTGCATTTTAGTCCAAGTAACGAGTAAAGGCTCACCGTTTTGAACGACTCCATGTGGTGGAGAGAGCTCTGACTGAGATCTGACTACATTACAGAGATCCGGGTGAGAGGAGAAAACAAGCTGAACTTCTTGTAAATAAGCAGTTTTGGAGAAAACATTCAGTGGGAAAAAAACCAAGACACATTTTACTCAAGCATCAAAACTGATGTTAGAATCAAATATGAATCTCTGATTATGCATCAGTCAAAGTCTGGAGGCTGCTGACCACCAGCACTGAGTCAAACCGGCTTCTGATTGGAGGGTAGAAAACGTTCTGGAGGACTTGTCGAGGGAGAGACGGGAGTCACGGGAGTCACGGGAGAGACAGGACAACAATGTCATTTTAGGGGAACTTTGGTGAGAACGTTTGTCCTCTTTCAGGTTTCCAACGTGAAATAAAACAGACGTGAGACAGAAACTGACAGTTTTCTTTAACCGCCAGGAGCTACTTGGACCATAAAAGTCTGAAACGTTCCTCCTATGATTTATGTGAAAGGTTCAGGTTCATCAGAGTAATAATATTTAAGAACAGACATAATCAAAAACCTTTTTAGCACTGCCTGGTTTTCTGCGATGAAAAAGATGTTTATTTTTAATAAAGATTTCTAATAAACTGAATGATTTCAGTGTCACTGAACCTCTGAAACGTTTGGTTGTATTTTGTTCATGTATTTTGTTCATTTGGTTGTGCTTTGTTTAAGTTTTCTTTGCTTTCACATTTGACCTCTAAAGGACAGAAAATCAAGGTAAGTGCAGCCAAAGTTACGTTTCTGTAGCTTCATGATCTGTAGTGAAATATGAAAACAAAGGTATTTTCACCAGAGTTTGTGCTTTGATTACAAGATGTGTTTACTAGTGGAAAACCAGCCTCCTCATCAGTTTCTCTAAAAACCCTCTCAATGTTCCCCTTCTTCTAGTATTTCAACAATTTGTACAATTATTAACTAAAGGTAGAAGGACGTTTCAGCAGTCGGTCTTAAAAAAGACTCAGATGTTGCAGCCGTGTATGTGAACATATCATTTTTACCTCAGTAAGAGAACTTTTTATCTCTGTTAAATAAGTACGTTGCTCAGAAAAAGCCTGTTTTCTGTTCCCAGTTTCATCATATCCCTCCTGCACCTTTCAGACAAGCGTGACATTAATGACATCTAAAGCAATGGTCCTAAATGTTTTTGCCATCCTAAAATGGGATTTTGCTAATATTTGAGCATCATTTGTGCAGAATCCTAAAGTTTCCATCGGTGTTTATGACTGTTCATTTAAATTCCCATCTCCTCATTCTGAAGCTTCCTCAACGCTTCTTTCTGAGCCCAGATTGGGTTTTGTGATCATTGGCGTCCGTATCGTCCGTCATGCTCCCTCACACAGACCTGTGGCTCCTGTCAGCTGTTTTGCAGATGTTGCAGAACTTTTTCTTTCCTCGGCCACAAGAACTCCTGCTTTTTTCAGTACTCGTCTGTCCTCCAATGCCCTCTTTCTTTCACCTCTTTTTATAACGACAGGTAAAATTACCGGGATTATTACTGAAATTACAGACACTCAGTAGCTGTTGCTTCTTACAATAGTTGTCATAAACTGTAGGTTAACAATATTATGGATTAAACACACTAAACAAAGAAAAGATGAACCCAAAAGTAGAATAAACATGAGCAAATTAAAGTTGGAAAAACAAATCAGTGACCTTTGAAGAAGATGTGCTAGATTCCTGGTATCCAGCTCACAGCAAACCAGTTTGATCATGTAAATTGTTCTGTTGTAATGATCCCAGCAGATCTGGATCCAAATGACACGTCACATTACAGCGACTAAACGATGCTCAGTGACTGATCTGCATTCATTTTTGTGTGTTTTATCAGACTAAACACTTTCAACGACACAGTTTTCCCTGAACCATGAAGTCACTTTTGTAGAACAATAACATGATCGTTGTGGTTAATTCTGGTCTACTTTCATACTCGCCATGTTTATCCTCTTTCTAGACACAAATCAGACAAAAGGTTTTAGATAAAGAATTGAATCATTCCTGCACAAATCTGCCTGCACTTCATCAGGTTGATAAGTTTGCACACATGCATGTATTTATTCTTATTCACTAACGTCACTCAGTGTGTTTTTAAACACAGTTAAATATTTGCATGTTGCTCTTTGCACTTCTCCTGCTTTTTCTTACATGTTGCAGCTGCAGCTTTGTCACCAAATGCCACCTGTCAGAGCATCAGAAGACCCTCTGAAGGTGAAGTTCACCTGCTCACTTTCTTGTCTATTGATTTAGTGCAACACAAATGATTGACCTGGTACCCGCCCTCAACCAGTGTAGAATAAACAGAACATTTAAGTCTATTTGAATATAATGTTGTAACATTTGAGATTTGAAATAATCAAACATATCAACATGGATCTGCTGAGCCGAACCGTAGAAAAGTTGTTGGGCACAAAATGAAAGAAAGAGTCTCAGGTTGGAATCAAAGATTTGTATTATTTATTGATTTTATGAAAAAGAGAGAGAAGATCTGGTGGAGACCAGAATCTGTCTGATGGAGAGACAATCTGGTGGAATGACGATGTGGTGGAGACCAGAGTCAGGTGGAGACCAGACTCAGGTGGAGACCAGAGTCAGGTGCAGACCAGAGTCAGATGAAGACCGGAGTCAGGTGGAGACCAGAGTCTGCTGCAGACCAGAGTCAGGTGGAGACCAGAGTCAGCTGCAGAGAAGAGTCAGGTGGAGAACAGAGTCAGGTGGAGAGACAATGGGGTGCAGACCAGAATCAGGTGGAGACCAGAGACGGGTGCAGACCAGAGTCAGGTGGAGACCAGAGTCAGGTGCAGACCAGAATCAGGTGGAGACCAGAGTCAGGTGCAGACCAGAGTCAGGTGGAGACCAGAGTCAGGTGGAGACCAGAGTCAGGTGGAGAGAAGATGTGGTGGAGACCAGAGTCAGGTGGAGACCATAGTCTGCTGCAGACCAGAGTCAGGTGGAGACCAGAGTCAGCTGCAGAGCAGAGTCAGGTGGAGAACAGAGTCAGGTGGAGAGACAATGGGGTGCAGACCAGAATCAGGTGGAGACCAGAGTCAGGTGGAGACCAGAGTCAGGTGCAGACCAGAGTCAGGTGGAGAGAAGATGTGGTGGAGACCAGAGTCAGGTGGAGACCAGAGTATGCTGCAGACCAGAGTCAGGTGAGGTCAGAGGTCAGGTTCCCTCCTGCTCATTTCCAGTTCTTTCTTCTCCTCCATCAAAATCTCTCTCTCTCTCTGGAGCCTCTTCTTCTCTTTCTGCAGTTTCATCTCATTTTCCTGTTCTTGAACCTTCATCTCAGCTTTCTTCATGTCCATGTTGTGCCACAACAGCTGCAGGTCTTTTGTTTTGACCTCCAGATCAGCCGTTGCAGCTTGCAACACTTCCATGTCCAACGTATGCTGTTTCTTGCCCTCCATCAGTTTCTTTTCTTCTCTTTGCAAGCTTTCCTTCTGCTCTTTCAGCTCCATCCTTTCCCTCTCATTTTCTTCTTTCATTTGTTCAGTCTGTCTCTTGATTTCTTGCAGTGTCTTTTTCTCATTTTCAACCTCCTCCCCTTCGTTCTTCAACAGCTGCCTTTCACTATGCAGTTTTGTTAAAGTTTCCTTGAACTTCAACCAGGCTCTTTCCTGCTCCTGCTTCTTTTCAAGAGTCGTCTCCGTTTTGGACTCCTCCAGTATTTTATTTTTCCTGTGAAGAGCTTGATTCTCCTCCTGCAGCAGTTGAAGTTGCTCTCTCAGTTTCTCTCTCTCTGAGTACAGGTTCTGGCTGATCAGCAGAAACCTGTCCCGTTCCTCTTCCAGATTTTTAACACTACGTCCCAGTTTCTCGTTGTAGTTCTGCAAGAAATCGTTCTCTGCTCTGCACTCTTCAATATCCATTTGGATTTGGCCGAGATCGTCCGAGACCTGGGATTGAGCACCGTCACGAGGAGAGCTCCGAAATCCCGATCTTGGACGTCCTCTAAAAGCCATTTCCGCTGTCAAAAGAAGGTGCTGAAGCGTTTTCTAGAGGGGTTTCTGAGTCGTAGATGTCGTTTTCACCACAGAAGCTTGCAACAGGCAGTGTCTTGAAGGTCCAAGGAACTACAGATCTGTGCAGAATTCTCCTCTGTATTTATAGGGAACCTCCAGGATGTGTTGACGGTCGGAATTCTAGAACGTTTGTCATGGCGACCTTTGTTGTGACCTCACGGTGGATCTGCTGATCAATGCGGCTCCACCCACCATTAAAAAAGCAGAAGTTGGCTTTTAACTGTAATCCATGAAATTATGATGAATAATCCTTTGGGATTAAATGTGATTTGAATCTTCATAGGTTTTAAAGTTATTAAAATTGTAACATGTGTTTGAAGCACCAAATGACATGTTCAACCTGCAGTCATGAGGCTGTAATCAATGTCCACTCTGACAGAAGATGAACTTTTCCTCCAACAGCGTATTTTTGATGATTATAGTCGCTGTTGTGTCATTTATTGTTTTGGCTTTTAGAGCAAACAAAGTAGAATTGGAAATCTGTTTATAAAATTGTCATTATAACGGAGGATTCACACACATTTTTCTCTTTTTTTGATAGATTTTAAAGTGGTGGTTTGTGATGTTACATGATGGAAACATGTAGAGAGAAAACCAAACTGGTCCAAGTCATGTCTTCCAGCATAAATCAGCTCGGCATTGTGACATTTATGGCCCTGACTTTCTAAATTAAACATTGTGGAAGTAAGTTCAAAGTGGAAAAGGGAGATTTCAAGACATCCTGTCTGGTGTATCCAGATTACATGGAGTCCAAACTGTCCAGGATCGACCTGGCCGACACGCTGCGAGAGCAGGTCCAGGACCTGTTCAACAGGAAGTATGGGGAGGCCTTGGGCATCAAGTACCCCGTCCAAGTGCCTTACAAGAACAACCCGGACTCGGTCGTCATTGAGGGGCTTTGGAAGTGATTTTTGGACTAATCGGTTGTTCATGTATTTTACCAGCACATTGCTGAGTCGAACTGGGAACAGAAAACAGGCTTTTTCTAAGCAACGTACTTATTTAACACGGCTGCAACATCTGAGTCTTTTTTTAAGACTGACTGCTGAAACGTCCTTCTACCTTTAGTTAATAATTGTACAAATTGTTGAAATAATAGAAGAAGGGGAACATTGACAGGGTTTTTAGATAAACTGATGAGGAGGCTGGTTTTCCACTAGTAAACACATCTTGTAATCAAAGCACAAACTCTGGTGAAAATACCTCTGTTTTCATATTTCACTACAGATCATGAAGCTACAGAAACGTAACTTTGGCTGCACTTACCTTGATTTTCTGTCCTTTAGAGGTCAAATGTGAAAGAAAAGAAAACTTAAACAAAGCACAACCAAATGAACAAAATACAACCAAACGTTTCCTGAAAGCAGTTGTTACTAGAACCAAGATCATTGTGAGTAGACTCTTTAACCTCTGCAGGAGCACCACCTTCAAATGTACAAAAAAGTCTCTTCTACACGACATGTCACCAATGATCATTTAATATTAACAGGAGCTGGACCAGACCTGCTGTTCAAGGGTGGAAAGACGTCCCAAAGATGTATTTCAGTCAATCAGACACATTCATTTCTCCACTGACATGATGCATCATTTAAATTATTTTTTAAAACAAGGCTGACTCTTAAAGTAAGACAAAAACGTTGGACTGAAGTAGATTTTGTGTTGATCCAAGTCAAAAACCAACTTGAACAGATCAAAGTGCAAATCAACACATTTGATTAAAAAGGCCTGATTGGCATTAAGGTGCAGCATATTAAATATGGTTGGTCCAGAGACGTCATGGTGGATCAACATACCCTTCTTTTCTTTACGTGATACATTCAGGCTGACTTTAATGACGTGGTATTTAAGAGGTTTCACCCAAACGCAGAGTCCTTGAATTCATCTTTCAGTCAACAAAACAACCTCGCTGAGACACGTGGAAGCTGCTGTTAAATCTGATTTCAGCAGTTTCCTGGAGACTCGCTGGCTTGTAGCGTCCGTCAGTGTGCTGATAGTTCCTCAAAGAAAATTTGTGCGGTGTGACAATTTGACTATAACTTCATTTTGTGACGTACGTTTATGTACCTGCGACTTCACCTGAGCAAAGTTGATTGAACTTATCACCTCTTTGAAAAAAATGCACAAAAATATGACATGATCAGCTGAATTAGGTTTGAAAAATGCATTTCAGCGACCATTACATTGTTAAAACAGCACAAATGAGTTATTTTTTGTTAAAATGTTGGTTGTAATTTCATGATTACAGGTTTGGTGGTTAGCACTGTTGTCTCACATCAAGAAGGCAAGAAGGAAAGTGTTAGGGTTATCAGAACCTCTCAATTTTAGGAATAAACCATGCAGAGAAAGCAGTCTTGATCAAAACCTTTGCAAAGGGGGGAAGGGCCGACGCCAAGGTGCATCACCCATGGCAATTCCTGGCCATTCCCGTCGTCCCCCCTTGCTGTGGTCTCTTTTATTCACAGAAGAACAAAGCAGTCACATGACATGTTGTATGTAAATGTAATCAGGTGAAGAAACAGACACGCTATAGGCCCATTTGGCTCTGACATCCTGTATATCTTAATCCTGGCACCACGATCTTGTAAATACAGGTAGCAGAGAATTACAACTTAAAGGCAATCATGTGATAATATGTTCATAACTCTGACAGTAAGGAATTTGGATTGTCTTCCTGCACCTTTGTGGCTTTCCCCGAGTGCTCTTCTTCCTCATATCATTTTTTTTAATGACAAAAGGGAAATCAGTTTATTTGATTGTTTATTGTTTTCTTATTGCCCCACCTTTTAACATTTTGCTTCAAACAACATTTCCACGCTCACTCAGAAGTGCTTCATGTCATTTTCTCACTAACTAAAGTTTACACTGCCATTTATTCATTTTTTGCTTTAATAGATAGGAACTGGAACACAATGAAAACTATTTATTGTGGTGTAAAAATTACATTTTATTATTATTATTATTTATTTTATTATTATTACATTCTCTACATTCAAAGTACTCAGTCACCGAATGAAACTTGATTGTTGGATGTTTGCTGTTATGAGGAGAGTTTTAACACGTGTGTATTCAGCAGTATAACATTTGTGACGGATGTTGTATTTTTCCGTGTGCTTTTGGATTGTTGTGGAATAACGCTGTCAAATTCCCACAATTAATAGAAAACCACATTTGATCCTGAATGTCATCAATGACGTCACAACGGAAGATGGTTGTGGAGGTTATAAATAGCTGATTGGACCTAATCAGGATCAATTATTTGAAAGATAATCTCTCGGTTTTGAAGCCAGCTGGAGTTTTCATTTAGTCTGGATGTGAGGATTGTAAGAGAAATATTATATTTACATAGTAGCTATGAGTTTGAATCATTTATTCTACTGATCAGTTTAAACATGGTCTGAACTAATCTGAGCATAAATGAGTGTGCTCTGAGTACCTCTGTACAAGCCTGTTCCTTGTACTCTGACTGTGTAGCCTGTGTTAAATTTATGTCAAGGACAACAGACTTTCCGTTTCTCACGCTCTTAAAATTTACACCTAGACAACATATCCATCTTCCTCCTTCAGTGTGATAAGCAGTAAGGCAGTTTTGCAGAAGTATCTCCTGTGAGACTATCTGTTCAGCCAATTAGGGAGTTATGCAGCTGTAACTCATGTGAAGTTGTGTAGTTCAACCGTATAAAAACCTGCCTCCTTTTTGAGCAGTAGAACTCTCTGAATGAGACTTCTCTGCACGTCTCATCAACGTTTATCTTTTAAATAAACTTTTGTGTTGAACTTGAACCTGTTTGCTTTCTCATTTGGATTCCAGTAAATTTCCACCACAGGATGTGATGTTATTACACAAAGTTCAGCTGTTAATTTGACAAGAAAATGCAGTTAGAAATGAAGGAGAGTCAGAACTGATCAGATACTCAAAGGAGTCTGAGGTGAGTTGGTTTCATTGTTACTCTCATTTATTTTAACGACTGTTACAATGAGTGTTTAATGTTGTTCCATGTTACACAGAAATACTTTATTGTAATGACTGTAAACTTGTAGAGGATTTAAAGTGAAGCAGGAAGAAGAGCAGTGTCGTATTTCAGAGAAAAAGGTTCATTTTATTTGAACAAAGTGTTGATAGTAAACAGTTATGAACATTGGTCACAAATAAAAATACAAACCTGCATCTAACTTGGATTAACTGTCGAACACAGAACGTCTATTAAAATAACAAACTATTACATATGAGTTGTTTTATGATATTCAACATTGAACAAAAGCATTGAAAGTTCACTTTTAGAGTTTTTGTTGTGAATTATTTGGAGACCTGGAAACTTTTCCTTCAGCATTAAACTACTGCGGCACGGCCAGAAGAGCATCACTGGGAGCTGAAAGTCCACCAGGCCCTGCAGCAGAAGTTGTCTGAAACATCCAGATGAGTTCTGGAGAGACTTGTACCTGGTCACAGAAGATTCCAGGTTCTCACAGATCTCATCACTCCACTGGATGATTCCAGCTACAGTTAATGTCATAAACTAAAACCTTCAAGTCGTAATGATAAAAGCAGTTTTCAGGAGTGTTTATCCTCAGAAAGGAAACCCTTCCAGAACAGGCCGGTTAGCTCAGAAGGTCAGAGCGTGGTGCTAATAACGCCAAGGTCATGGGTTCAACCCCCATACTGGCCAAACTGGTTCAACTCTGCAGATATCAGGACATTTTAAATGTTCTGGATCTTTCTGGTTATTTCACACTGATTGAGACACAAACTGTGACGACTCCAGTTGTGTCTCCTGTTTCCCTCCACACTTCAAGATCTGAGCAGCAGACACATTTTCTCTGCTGTTGTGAAAAGGACTAAAATCCTGTTTGTACCATCAGGACAAACTTCAACTTCAGCATTAAACTGCTGTGACAGAAAGAGGATAATCAGGAGCTGGAAGTCGACCTGCCTCACAGCAGAAGTTGTCTGAAACATCCAAACAAGGTTATGGAGAGATTAGATGACAAACATTTATCTGTTCCTGAAAGTTTCTTCATCTAGTTGGAAAAAGACCAACTTCAACTTTATATTTAATGTTACTGGCAGAAGTGAAAGTTGTAAAAATAAGTCTTTGTATTGATTGATGTCAGAAGAGGACTGATCTTGGTTCTTGTGACAATCTGCAGCCCAACATGACCCTCCACCACCTCCATCCACCTTATAATAGTTTTAGATCACGTTTTGGATTTGTGATATGACATTTGTGACAGTGCAACGTAATTAGACAAACAAACGTGTTTTAACCCAGATCATAAACACACGTTTTATACAAAGAAGACTGATACATGTGTTTGAATGATTTGTTTATTTATTTGAACATCAGCAGCAGATACTCCAACTCCTGTTTTCACGTAGATTAACTGCTGATGCATATGTATAATGTTTAGGAACTTGTGTAAACTTGTATTTGTATTATCTATGTTGCTACGGTCACCGTCAGATTACAAGCGGATCTCAGGGACGCCCCTGGGTGAAGCAGGCTACGATGTCCCCAAATAAATGGGATTCTTGTTTTAGATAAGTTCTTTCTTTATATGTATAATGTTCAGAATATGGTGCAAACCTGACCTATCTGTTGCTACGGTAACCATCAGTGTGGACATCGTGCACACGCTGTATGTACGATGCACACCGAAATTAGTCTATGCTTTTAACCCATCAACTAGTTTCACTAGTGAGCAGTGGGGCTGCTAGCAGGGCAGCGCCCCGGGGAGCAATTGGGAGTTAAGGGCCTTGCTCAAGGTGATTTACCATTGTGGGCAGCCCTGGGCTTGAACCTGGGTCCTCCACGCCCAAGCCCACCACTGTAACCACTAGGCCACCACTCCCTATATATATATATACTCCTTTTCCTACAACTTTGTGTGAATCTCACTCTGCAGAGCATTCGCTTTGTGACCAAACAGGATTTTCTACTTTTTTACTTGTTCTGGGACAAAATATAGTTCTATAATTACAACGCTGCAGCATTTTCTCATTCTACATTATTTTTTATTTTTATTCTGATACTGGGAAGAAGCTCAGATGGATCACGTTTTTACATTAATATTGTTTTACATGAAGGGATGCAGAAATATTTCACAGATTGATGTAATTGAGGACTATTGTCATTATTAGTATAATCCAGTGTATAATCTTTCTTGTAAACTTTTCTATTTTGCCTTCATTTTAGTTGTTAATATTTTTGACCATGATGCTGAACTCCTTCAAAATAAAAGTCTTATTAATCCTGCATCAGTCTTGTGAATGTTTCTGAGTGAATTTCACTAGTTCTTGGGTCCAGGTTGAGTTTAAGTACAGATGAAGCTACAATCAAGTGATAAAAGTATTTTGAAAATGATTTGGTGAGGTTTATGGATGAGTGGTTAAGATCCTAGACACCTGTGAGGGATTTCCTACGCAGGTTGGAGTTCGTTCGTTCGTTACTGTTCGTTCATCCTCAAAACTCTGACAAACATGCTGGAGATCAGAGCTTCTGAACCACCACAAAACCACTGATCAAAACTTAGCAGTTAGTTTACTGCAGTTGTGTCATGTTTAGTATTTGTCACCAAACATGCGTCAATATTGGCAACATCAACCTACATTCAGTTTATTTCCTGAAGAAACAGTTATGTCAACAGGAGTTTGTGGTGGTCGTGGTGTAGCGGTGAGCAGAGCTGCCTTTCAAGCAGTTGGTCGGAGTTAAATTCCAGACTATCACAAGTCTGGAAAGATGAAAACATGACAAATGAACAAGCATGACTGGGAGACGAGGAGAAGCGTACTCTTATATCTCAGATAAAACAAGGAGTCGACCAAAGTGCTCTTCAGTTGGACAGAAACAACAATGTTAAACAAAGAACAATAAAGCTGATAAATAAATATAAGGTCTGTCTGCTTATCCCGACGCATAGTAGGTGAAAGGCAGGGGGGGGGGCACCCTGGACCCTGGACAGGTCGCCAGTCCATCGCAGGGCCACATACAGAGACAGACAACCAATCACGCTCACGTTCACGCCTATGAGTCAACGGGGTTTCTGGACCGTTCAGAAGTTCTCGTGGAGGTTCTGTGGCTTAGTTGGTCAAAGCACCTGTCTCGTAAACAGGATATCCTGGGTTCAAATCCCACCAGAACCTCAGAACCAAACTGTCTTTGGGAGACTTAAATAAGGAAATGAAATGTGAACTTCAGGCACGTTGTTATAACACAATACTTTGTCAAACATGGAACCCAGTGTTTGTGTTCAGCTCTAAATAAAACTGTTCAAGGCCCCTTGTGAGTGATGATGTTTGGAGGAGACAATGTTGATCATAAAACATCTCATATGTATGTTTGTTCCCTCACTTTAATAGACATTCTGTCTTTAACAGTTAAACCAAATTAGAGGCAGTTTTGCATTTTTAATTTAATAAGGCAGACAGACAAATACAAACAGAAAAGAACAGACAGAGAAGGGAGGAACAATCCCTGTTTAGTTTTCATTTGTGTTTGTGGTGTAACAGAGTCAAAAAAAGTGAATTAGTCTTTAAGGAGATAATAAAAATATGTGCCAAAGTGATAAAGAAAAATCCTCCATCTTATTAAAAACAGGCTCTAAACTGTCTGGATCTGCAGATTTGTTTTAATTTGGAATATTTGAGAGTTTTATGAACTTCTGAGACTGAAGTTAAAGAAAAATGAACAACTGATCACATCTATAAATAAAAGCAGAGATTAGGTCTTTATCATTTCTTACTGGGAACTGGAAAAACTAACATGTTCATTACATTAAATATGTATTTTAACTAAGTATCAAGTATCATAGTAGTTTTTCCAGGATGGTGGATTTAAAAACTGGTGAGTTGTGTGAGGAAGAGAAGCAGGTTTATGTTTGTGAACAATTTAACATCCGTCTGAAAGTTTTAAATTAGATGGACTCTGACATTTTAAAGACTTTGGTACCTGGAAGAAAGAATCTGATGAGACCAGGATTTATTTGAATCAGTATTTTTGCATCATTCTAACATTTTTACTTACAACTAAATTATTATCAAATGTAAAATAATGAATTTGGCTCCAACACCTGCTTTAATACTGGTGACATCTCACTGACTCCTGTTAGGACACTTTCAACATTTTATTAATTATCTTTCTATGCAATTCATTATTTTCAGGAACAAAACAATTATAGTATTTGATACACTGAAAATTCATTCCAGCTGTTGATCAAACATTGAAGGTTGAACAAAAAGCATAAATGTGAATTTTAAGTCTCTTCAGCTGTATTTGATGTCTAATGAATTTGATATCTTTGGATGTTTCAAACCTCACTGCTGAGCTTTTGTTCATCTTGATTCAATCTGGAGGGACGTTGCTGTGTAGAAGCAGAATCTCCTGTAACAATGTCCTGCTGTCAAACATGAGTGTGGGAGTGTCATCAGTTTCAGCACTGGACAGCAACCGTTAAGAAACAGCAGCACCACTAACCCTCCTCATCTTCCTCCTCATCTTCCTCCTCATCTTCCTCTTTCTTACAAAAACCTTGTGCTGAAAAAAGGAAAACCTTTGACCGAAGGAGGTACGGCAGCAGACACCTGTTTCACATATGATAGTGACGTACTCCTCACCTGAAATGGCATCAGTAAAGTCCTGGAGAGGATTCAGGACCTTCTGGACTGCTTCTAGGACCTCTTAGTCCTGCCAGGTAGGGACGAGGTGCCTGGTCTTTTGGTCAGCAGACAGGACTTTGGCCAGTGCTCCTTCCTGCTGCAGAACTCTCCATCCTCCGCTGCCTTGATCCCCAGCGTGTGGCGGACTCGGTTGTGAGTTGGTGACTTGGCAGACCCAAACCTTTGACTGGTTTCACTTTAACACACTCATCCAACTAAGTGCTTTCTAAAACCAAACTTTACAAACATTCAACATTAATATTTTCCTGTTTCAGAGCTCATTTTTTTAATCAACAGCAGTGCTAATCATAATACTTATCAAACAATACCGGGACCATATCTTCAGCGACGTGACAGGACACCACTTTAGTTACATTTCACACGCTCCTCGAACTGCAGTTTGTGCCGCTGGTTCAGGTGGTGAAAAACATTTTAGTGCTTCCACTCCTGGCTGTAGCTTGTTGATGACGCTCCCTACAAATGACTTTACTGAGCCTCTGCTTTTTCGTTTACTGACCAATTCCTCCACAAGCTCCGCAGACGTTGCTGCTTCCTCCACGTTTCTTGAAAAGTGTCTTTTCCTGACTTCCCCTCCACCCCCGAGCATGAAAGGGAGGGGTGGGGGCACCAGGAGCGGTGCAAAGGACTCCGGCTCAGCAGCTGCCTCGGGTCACAGCGCAAATGTGAACTATATCGATATATATGTGATATGGTCTAATTCTTTGTCGCAATTAGAAATATCTCAATATTGTTTTTTATATTGATATACATCACCCAGCCCTACTTACAGGCAGTGGTTCTCTGGTCTTTCCCTGTCAGACAGGATAGCAGACCAGTCAGTTCGGTCATCTGGAGGAGCTGCTGACCCATGTTGATGGAGGGAACTTGTGGAAGGAGTAGATGTACATCTGTGCCAATGGGTGCAGAAGCATAAGAACCTACATGGAAATGACATTCACGTAAACTGAGTATGTTGTTTTAAGAGCTGATGAGAAAAGCTGTTTGGAAAGGATTACTTGACCATCGTCTCAGAAGAAGAGTGGAGTTTGGCCTGTAGAAGAGGACAAATGTGAACTGTTAATGCATAAATCAGGCTACTACAGTACAACTGGTGATCATAATGTAGACATATGTGACACCAGTTAAACTGATGCAACATAAAAATACCAGATACTTTTAATAAATACAAGGGAGAAACGGGATCATGGTTTCACTGCGTTTGGCAAAGTAGGAGAATTAGAAGAGTTTGGGAAAAAATAAAATATAGAGTTGAAAAAGTCACAATCAACACATGTGGATCCCAGGTTGTTTCTCCTGGATCTACATCCAGATACTACAGACACAGGACAAGGACAGAAATCATTCAAACACCTCTGACTGCTGTATTTTTAGTATTTTTTAATTGAAATGCATCTTGTAAATATTTTAACTTCTTTCATTTGATGGCCTTTTTTGTTGCCTGTCATAAATATATTATCTTATATTTTGCATTATAGTGCAGCCAAAGTGCATTTTGTACTTACCTGCAAACCGGAATATGCACATTTGCTGGAATAAGGAAAATTATATTCTATGGTATCTAACTGTCATTATAAAACACGGTTCTGTTTATGTGCTTCACCACCATCATGCACACATGTTCATATCTCACACATACCCGTACACAAAACATGATATTTCTGCTTTCAGTAGATTTGTCACTTATGCTTAAGTATAATGTTCATAACTTTGTGTAAACTTGTACTCGTTCATCTCTGTTGCTGATCCAACCTGGTTTGTAAGCAGACCCCATGGCACTGCTCCTAAAGAAAGAAGGTTACGACTCTCATGTAAACACTGTCAAACCAGAAAATAAACCAGGTTCTGACAGTTGCTGCACCTGAGTGTCTGAGTCTCCGTCTGCACATTTCATTTATTTCTTTAACAGTTTTATTCGGTGTACTACCAAACACAGTTTAGCTTTCACTCAATCTGGGACAAAACCAATTTATTTACTTTTGATATCCCATTTGCATATTATTTTTAATTAAAATCAGTGAACATGTTTTTAATTACCAGAAGTAGTTAAGTAAAGTGAGCATGAACAGAGATGTCCTGTTAACTAACCTGCTGCAGCAGCTGAAACAGACTCATCAGTCAGTGCAGCAGCTGGTGTCTGCTGCTCCTCACCTTCAGCTGCTGGCAACTCTGCAGATGAACCTGTGAGGAGAAAACACATCCAATAAGATAACCGTGTTAGATGTGTGATACGTGGTCAACAGACTCACAAAGGCCACGGTTCATCCCTGATCTGGGTGCAGGCTCTGTTCACAACTCATTTGCTGTACTGTCATCGGTGGAGGAGGCTCTGACACCTGGTTGGCAGGAGGAGCTGGTTTTGCTCCAAAACACCTCAACAATACTTCTTCATTTTGAAGACTGCTACCATATATGTTACTTTTTTTGTGAAAAAGTACCTTATCCGTGTTGAATCAAAGATTCCCCGAGTCCGTTGATAGGAAGAGATTCACGTTTATTTCCGTACAGATGCATCTGGAGATCCCACCGACATGCACAAACGCCTGCATACAGATGAGATCTAACCCCTTTTTATACAATCCTGAGTTAATGCAGGTCTGTTTCCTGCCCTTTTTACAACCGTTTGTAACGTATTTCCTTCAGGCTAAAACCCTCCGTTTAAGGCTACACCCTATTTATCACAGCACACCAGCATCCTGCTCATCTCACTAGTGAGCAGCCCCCCTGATCAAAAGGTGGTCCTAACCCCTGTGTCCTCTGGTCAGCATGTTTCTGATCAGCTGCCCGTCTCTGTGGATGACCTCCTCTGCATGCCTCACTGTACTACTCATCCAACAACACTCTCACAGCCTAAGGACATACGCAAATAAACTAAAACCTAATGCTCTACTATGTTACTCATTGCTGAGTTGTAATATAAATAAAACTATCCATCCATTATCTATGCCCGCTTAATCCGTCTCCGGGTCACGGGGGTCTGTCGGAGCCTATCCCGACGCATAGTAGGCGAAAGACAGGGGTCCACCCTGGACAGGTCGCCATCGCAGGGCCACATAGAAAGACAGAGCACACTCACCTTCACACCTACGGGCAATTTTAGGATGATCAATTAACCTGCCCTGCATGTTTTGGACTGTGGGAGGAAGCCGGAGTACCGGCTACCGGTACTAAATAAAACTAATAATCTATAATTTTCCTTCAATTCCCCCTTTTGATCTCCTATAGGAGATCACATGTTCGTCCACTGCTGAGGTCATCCTCATCCTTGTTAACTTGTACTTCCAGCAGTTACTCCTGACCTACTTCGGATTTCCCTGAAAAAGGCACCATTTCTAACACAGCTGAAACAAACCTATTGATCCAGTGAAAACAACCAAAAATCGCACATTAGACATTAATACAATGATGAATGAAAAGAACTTCTTTCTTCGAGACACAGGGGCAGACTACCCTGTGCCTCTACCTGGACCAGGGGACTTGAGGTCTTGAGGTTTTATTCATTTCAGACGGTCCAGTCTGAATCTCATTCCAGCTCCTGCTGGGCTCTTCGGCTGCTGCGCTGTGACCGGTGAAACCAGGTGTCGCCTCTGTCTTTTAGTTGAACCGGATGTGAAGTCCTCTCCGTCACCTGGAACGAACCTGTCCACCTGGCCTCTGACCACTTGGTCCTGTACAACTCTCTGCCCGTTGTCAACTCATACGGAGTAAATCCTGTTCCCTGATTTACTGAAGTCCTGATGGACATCAATGCTAAGGGAAGAGCATTCCACCAATTCATGCCTCTCGTGGTATAAATCTTTGACAATTCCTGTGTTGATGTCTGAATTATCCTCTCAACTTTACTGTGGCACTGAGGATGATAGATTGTTCCAAAAGCATGTTTAAGCCCTAACACGCTTTCAACTTGTTACAAATCCCTGTTGTTGAAATGTGTCCCTGTTAGGAGAATTATTGTTAGTTGTCCTGGTCAGACCAAACATTGGTTATGTAAGATGTTTTTCTAATTGTTCGCTTATATCTGAGAAAAGTCTTGTTATTTTGTTAGTTCCTGAGAAAAGTCTTGTTATTTCTTTTGTGTGCCTGAGAGAAGTTTTTGTTATTTTGTGAGTAGAGCTGGGAAAAGTCTGTTGTTTTGATAGCATGTTCTGAGAACGGTTCCTAGTTTACAAAACATGTTTTGTAAACCAGGATCTGTTTCCAAGAGCAGGGTCTGTCTGTGGGGTGGGGTTGGCCCCCCCATCTCACACACGGCCCTTGTACGAGAGAATATAGCGACGGAAAGTCTCTGTCCGGGTCAGAGTCAGCTGCGGGTCACGTACGGATGTTTGTTTGGCTCTCCAGTCCGTGTGTCAACGGTAAGGATGGAATGCTTCTCCGATGGTTGTTTGGAGCTATGCTCTGCAGGGGGTGAACAACACTTTCATCCTAGCATCATAGTACATGAGAATAATGCCTGTTTGATAAACTGAGAATAATGCCTGTTTGATAAACTGAAGCTTGTGATAAACTGAAGCTTGTGTGACTGACTTTGGCTGTGCGCTGCAGGGGACACAGGTTGGTCCTTGCATCACAGTAGATGTGGTTTATGTATATATGAAAACCAAAGTGATTGATCCTGCTAGAATCACAGTGAGTGTGATTTTGTGTGTGCGTGAAATGTAGTTAACCAAAGTGAGAGACACTTTGGTTAGTCAGTGTTCTTTTGTGTGTGAAAGTGTATGAAATACCTGTATAATATTCTATATGCATGCTTCATTCATATAATCCAAGTTATATTCTTTGTGTGTGTTTTGCCTATATAACCAAATAGATTGCTTATGCTATGCTTTGCGTAAAATAAATATATATATATTGTTCATCAGAGTCTGTGTGTGCTTTCTGTGTGCCTACCTCCGACGAACCTTAAGAAAATTTCACACAACATTTGGCGTCACGAACAGCGACTAACGGAGGATGTACACAGAAATCAGATTTAAGTGAAATAGTAAATATTTCACAACATTTGGCGTCACAAACAGCGACTAACGGAGGATGTACACAGAAATCAGATTTAAGTGAAATAGTAAATATTTCACAACATTTGGCGTCACGAAATTAGAGACTGACGGAGGATGTACACAGAAATCAGATTTAAGTGAAATAGTAAATATTTCACAACAATTGGCATCACGAACCTGGACCTTAGAGATTAATGTGCACAGAAAGAAATGGTACATACGCACATTTGGCGTCATGAATTTACAGATTAACCGAGGATGTGCGCGGAAAAACATGTTTAGGTGACGTGGTAAATATGCACAACCTTTGGCGTCACGACCTAAGAGATTAATTAAGTACAACATTTGAACGAATTTAGAGATTAACGGAAGATATACACGTAAACTATGTTTAAGAAGAATTAGAAAAACAGTGATAGGCCGAAAGAGCCAGAAGGCTCCTTATTGCTGTGTTGCGTGGATGGAGAGACGTTGCTTTATGCCTGCCCATGGCAGGACTTGGTTGGTAACGGATCTCCAGCTGTGGTGTTGAAGTGCTGTCAGGCAGTCACGTTGCGCCACAGGCTCCGATGGGGGGAGTACGGCGGCGGATGTGGGTGTGCGCTGAAGCACGGCGGAGAATGAGTGGACAGTATGACTGGTTAAAAACTGGGCAGAAGCAGCAGCTGACAGAAGCTCAAGCTGACTGTGCGTTAAAAACGGAGCTGAACCGTTTGTTACGATGTGGACATGACCGGCTGACGGCGTTGGCCGAGCGGTCTGTGACTCAGGTCTCCAAGATAAAGCGGAGACAGCGGCGTATAAGACCTCGCCATGCAGACGCGGCACAGGTGCGGTCTTTTGTGGACAAATCCTTGATTTTGACATTATTGTGGTGGTCGACTGATCGCTCTATGAGCGAATTCAGAAGCATGATTGCTGACTTGGGTTCCCTTGGGGAATGGGATGTACAGAAGGGGTTAAAAGTACATTGTTTTCTGATATGACTCTAATGCTGCAAACGCTTAGACAAATGCGTTCCTCCTCCTCCTCTCCGTCCGCTTCCTGCTGAGGGCTCGGACGGACACCGGGAGGCCACGCCTTAAGCACCGCCCTCCAGCAGACAGGAAGGAGTCGAATTACTCTAGTGCTGAGGAGGAGTGAAACTAGTGAAGATAGTGACTCCTAAATCTCAGACAGACAAAAAAGACAAAAATAAGGATCATAACCAGAGGTGCATCTATTCTGAACTGTTAGATTTACTGCTTAATTACTAGGATAAAGGCCGAGCACCGTAAATTCGGTCCCAAATTTGGTCTATTGATGATATACGACCCCATGTCTATGTAGATATCTATTGGAATAAATTAGTTCAGCAATTTAAAGGACCCTTAGTCTCCCTAACAGGAGGCGATGTTGTTGTTGGAAAAGCTACCGAGCTGACAAATGCTAACAAAAGAGTCAGGACTGAAAAGTGTTGGTCAGATCAGGCCAGGGGTGGAATGTAACGAAAATTATCTTGATTGTTCTGATCTGACCAAACATAGTTAGATTAGATTCAGTTATCATCCCTACAGTGAAAGAGTGGATTTTGGGAAGGGATGTTTTTGCAGGAATTACACTGTATCTGCAGCAAGGACCCGTGTCAAAACGCTATTTGAGAGAAAACTAATAATCTGTTGTCTTTGTGTTCCTAAGCATTAACTCTCTTTTAGGTATGTTCCCGTGGAGATTGCCGATCGGACGGACTGATGACGGCTCCTCGAGGTGGCGACATGGGCGTCAACCACAGCAACCGGTGTACTGGCAGTGCAGGCTCCTGGGCCCTACCCTCCGTGCTCTCGTTGCCCTGGGGTGGATCAGCAGCAAGCCCTCCTGTCAGGTGGCACCAACGCCAGCTGTCCAGATGACTACAGTGCGTCAACCATACATGGTGGGATGGCGCAATTCTACCCGACCGAGGACGCAGGATAGCTTTACCTGCCCGAGAAATCGAATACAACATGTGGATTTGCAATGGAAAGTGTTGTTTCCAAAATTGCCTAACTGTCCCCAGCGATGCAGGAGAGCGTGGTATGATACTTTGCTGGGGGGAGCGGGAACTGTGATGGGTCTGTCTAACACGATTGATGGAGCGGTGATTAGCGCTATGCTTTCGAACACCGAGCAACAGACGTCAATGGGAATACAACAGGTTGGACTATGGATGCCTTCTGCTGTTTGGACACAACAAGAGGCTGCCCAAACACTCCTGCAAACCTTAACATGGGATACTGAGATGTGGAATCTAACTGTGGATGTTCTTACCAACAGGACAGAAGCTTTACATATGACTGTTTGTAATGTGCACATTGTTGATATGAAATTACAACATGAGCGTTTCATCAGGGCTGTTACTACCAACAATCCTATTGAATGGCGACGGATGGGGAACAATTCTGCAGATTGGTGGTTGGAGCTCCATCCTGAAAAGACTAAATGTAATGAGTCAATGTGTATGGGACATTGGTTACAACTGAATGTCATGAAACTTTTGACTGTGTGTAAGTGTTATGTGTTACCTGTAATCACTGATACCGGATACTGGTTTTTGAAAACACGGGGTGATTGGTTCAGTCTCCAGACCAATCACACTTGTGATTTACAAATGTGTGACATCACTGATAAAGGGATGGCTTGTGTGACTAGAGATGCATATCAAGAACCATATTTAACCAAGGTACAGGCAATGTGTGAATGGTTTGTTGAACCACCGCGAGACATGCAGATAGGACCCCATACTCTCTGTGTAGCAACACTGTATAGCCATCCGTTATTGCCTGGGACGCCCTATACTGGCTGCCTCCATGGAGTTCACGTGTGGCACTGGAATAACGAGACCTATTACTTGACTAATTACAGATCTGACCACCGACTTAGTCAGGTGCAATGGAGTATTCTTCATATGCCCTGGAGTGTTTCCCTGGATCGGTTTAGAGGCGCACTGAATCGATCCACGGAACTAAATGTAATTGTACAATCTCATAGGTCCAACGTTTCCAGACTGCTCGTGTCCAACATTGTGGCTCATGGGAGGGTGTTGCATGCCGCCAAGATGATACAACAAGATTCAGCTTATCATTGGTGGGATATCTTCTCGGGAATGTCTGTGTCAGCACGGACATCTTTTGTGCCTCCTTTATTGGTTTTAATAAGTATTATTATCTTGCTCACGCTATGCAATGTATTAACTTGTTTTTATGTTAGACGGGTGAAATGAGACTTAACCCGTACTCTCTATAATGCTGCTTTAACATGAAAATCACGCTATATGTAAGAGACGGGTGGTTTGGCCTAGAACACTTTGAAATAACCATAAATCCGAGTGTACCAGGACACCATTGGCATTATATGTATTGGGTAAGTGGAAATTACTTTTACAGGGTGCGGACCTTCCTAACTCGAATGGAACTCCTTAACCATGCAGTAACAACCACCACCGAACATTACTGGGAGTTTGAACACCCTCGACATGGACGACAATGGTTTGTTTTGGATGCGTTTGGTCATAATGGTCACTATTTCCAGAACTGAAAGTGTTGGTCAGATCAGGCCAAGGGGTGGAATGTAAGGAACATTTTTTTTTTATTGTTGTTTTGTTGTCCTGATCTGACCAAACATGACTACATAAGTAAAACTTGGTTGATTGAATGTGTTGGTCTGACCAGGCCAAGGGGTGGAATGTAAGGAGAATTATTGTTAGTTGTCCTGGTCAGACCAAACATTGGTTATGTAAGATGTTTTTCTAATTGTTCGCTTATATCTGAGAAAAGTCTTGTTATTTTGTTAGTTCCTGAGAAAAGTCTTGTTATTTCTTTTGTGTGCCTGAGAGAAGTTTTTGTTATTTTGTGAGTAGAGCTGGGAAAAGTCTGTTGTTTTGATAGCATGTTCTGAGAACGGTTCCTAGTTTACAAAACATGTTTTGTAAACCAGGATCTGTTCCCAAGAGCAGGGTCTGTCTGTGGGGTGGGGTTGGCCCCCCCATCTCACACACGGCCCTTGTACGAGAGAATATAGCGACGGAAAGTCTCTGTCCGGGTCGGAGTCAGCTGCGGGTCACGTACGGATGCCCAGCAAGGTTGGAAGCTGCTTTTACCGGGACTGTTTGGCTCTCCAGTCCGTGTGTCAACGGTAAGGATGGAACGCTTCTCCGATGGTTGTTTGGAGCTATGCTCTGCAGGGGGTGGACGACACATTTCATCCTAGCATCATAGTAAATGAGAATAATGCCTGTTTGATAAACTGAAGCTTGTGTGAGTAATGCCTGTTTGATAAACTGAAGCTTGAATAATGCCTGTTTGATAAACTGAAGCTTGTGTGAGTAATGCCTGTTTGTTTGATAAACTGAAGCTTGAATAATGCCTGTTTGATAAACTGAAGCTTGTGTGAGTAATGCCTGTTTGATAAACTGAAGCTTGTGATAAACTGAAGTTTGTGTGACTGACTTTGGCTGTGCGCTGCGGGGGACACAGGTTGGTCCTTGCATCACAGTAGATGTGGTTTATGTATATATGAAAACCAAAGTGATTGATCCTGCTAGAATCACAGTGAGTGTGATTTTGTGTGTGCGTGAAATGTAGTTAACCAAAGTGAGAGACACTTTGGTTAGTCAGTGTTCTTTTGTGTGTGAAAGTGTGTGAAATACCTGTATAATATTCTATATGCTTCATTCATATAATCCAAGTTATATTCTTTGTGTGTGTTTTGCCTATATAACCAAATAGATTGCTTATGCTATGCTTTGCGTAAAATAAATATATATATATTGTTCATCAGAGTCTGTGTGTGCTTTCTGTGTGCCTACCTCCAACGAACCTTAAGTAAATTTCACAAAACATTTGGCGTCACGAACAGCGACTAACGGAGGATGTACACAGAAATCAGATTTAAGTGAAATAGTAAATATTTCAAAACATTTGGCGTCACGAACAGCGACTAACGGAGGATGTACAAAGAAATCAGATTTAAGTGAAATAGTAAATATTTCACAACATTTGGCGTCACGAACAGCGACTAACGGAGGATGTACGCAGAAATCAGATTTAAGTGAAATAGTAAATATTTCACAACATTTGGCATCACGAACCTGGACCATAGAGATTAATGTGCACAGAAAGAAATAGTACATATGCACATTTGGCGTCATGAATTTACAGATTAACCGAGGATGTGCGCGGAAAAACATGTTTAGGTGACGTGGTAAATATGCACAACCTTTGGCGTCACGACCTAAGAGATTAATTAAGCACAACATTTGAACGAATTTAGAGATTAACAGAAGATATACACGTAAACTATGTTTAAGAAGAATTAGAAAAACAGTGATAGGCCGAAAGAGCCAGAAGGCTCCTTATTGCTGTGTTGTGTGGATGGAGAGACGTTGCTTTATGCCTGCCCATGGCAGGACTTGGTTGGTAACGGATCTCCAGCTGTGGTGTTGAAGTGCTGTCAGGCAGTCACGTTGCGCCACAGGCTCCGATGGGGGGAGTGCGGCGGCGGATGTGGGTGTGCGCTGAAGCACGGCGGAGAATGAGTGGACAGTATGACTGGTTAAAAACTGGGCAGAAGCAGCAGCTGACAGGAGCTCAAGCTGACTGTGCGTTAAAAACAGAGCTGAACCGTTTGTTACGATGTGGACATGACCGGCTGACGGCGTTGGCCGAGCGGTCTGTGACTCAGGTCTCCAAGATAAAGCGGAGACAGCGGCGTATAAGACCTCGCCATGCAGACGCGGCGCAGGTGCGGTCTTTTGTGGACAAATCCTTGATTTTGACATTATTGTGGTGGTCGACTGATCGCTCTATGAGCGAATTCAGAAGCATGATTGCTGATTTGGGTTCCCTTGGGGAATGGGATGTACAGAAGGGGTTAAAAGTACATTGTTTTCTGACATGACTCTAATGCTGCAAACGCTTAGACAAATGCGTTCCTCCTCCTCCTCTCCGTCCGCTTCCTGCTGAGGGCTCGGACGGACACCGGGGGGCCACGCCCTAAGCACCGCCCTCCAGCAGACAAGAAGGAGTCGAATTACTCTAGTGCTGAGGAGGAGTGAAACTAGTGAAGATAGTGACTCCTAAATCTCAGACAGACAAAAAGACAGAAATAAGGATCATAACCAGACGTGCATCTATTCTGAACTGTTAGATTTACTGCTTAATTACTAGGATAAAGGCCGAGCACCGTAAATTCAGTCCCAAATTTGGTCTATTGATGATATACGACCCCATGTCTATGTAGATATCTATTGGAATAAATTAGTTCAGCAATTTAAAGGACCCTTAGTCTCCCTAACAGGGTTGGGAGGCGATGTTGTTGGAAAAGCTACCGAGCTGACAAATGCTAACAAAAGAGTCAGGACTGAAAAGTGTTGGTCAGATCAGGCCAGGGGTGGAATGTAACGAAAATTATCTTGATTGTCCTGATCTGGCCAAACATAGTTAGATTAGATTCAGTTATCATCCCCACAGTGAAAGAGTGGATTTTGGGAATGGATGTTTTTGCAGGAATGACACTGTATCTGCAGCAAGTACCTGTGTCAAAATGGTATTTGAGAGAAAACTAATAATCCGTTGTCTTTGTGTTCCTAAGCATTAACTCTCTTTTAGGTATGTTCCTGTGGAGATTGCAGATCGGACTGACTGATGATGGCTCCTCGAGGTGGCGACATGGGCGTCAACCACAGCAACCGGTGTACTGGCAGTGCAGGCTCCTGGGCCCTACCCTCCGTGCTCTCGTTGCCCTGGGGTGGATCAGCAGCAAGCCCTCCTGTCAGGTGGCACCAACGCCAGCTGTCCAGATGACTACAGTGTGTCAACCATACATGGTGGGATGGCGCAATTCTACCCGACCGAGGACGCAGGATAGCTTTACCTGCCCGAGAAATCGAATACAACATGTGGATTTGCAATGGAAAGTGTTGTTTCCAAAATTGCCTAACTGTCCCCAGCGATGCAGGAGAGCGTGGTATGATACTTTGCTGGGGGGAGTGGGAACTGTGATGGATCTGTCTCACACGATTGATGGAGCGGTGATTAGAACTATGCTTTCGAACACTGAGCAACAGACGTCAATGGGAATACAACAGGTTGGACTGTGGATGCCTTCTGCTGTTTGGACACAACAAGAGGCTGCTCAAACACTCCTGCAAACCTTAACATGGGATACTGAGATGTGGAATCTAACTGTGGATGTTCTTACCAACAGGACAGAAGCTTTACATATGACTGTTTGTAATGTGCACATTGTTGATATGAAATTACAACATGAGAGTTTCATCAGAGCTGTTACTACCAACAATCCTATTGAATGGCGACGGATGGGGAACAATTCTGCAGATTGGTGGTTGCAGCTCCCTCCTGAAAAGACTAAATGTAATGAGTCAATGTGTATGGGACATTGGTTCCAACTGAATGTCCTGAAACTTTTGACTGTGTGTAAGTGTTATGTGTTACCTGTAATCACTGATACCGGATACTGGTTTTTGAAAACACGGGGTGATTGGTTCAGTCTCCAGACCAATCACACTTGTGATTTACAAATGTGTGACATCACTGATAAAGGGATGGCTTGTGTGACTAGAGATGCATATCAAGAACCATGCTTAACCACGGTACAGGCAATGTGTGAATGGTTTGTAGAACCACCGCGAGACATGCAGATAGGACCCCATACTCTCTGTGTAGCAACACTGTATAGCCATCCGTTATTGCCTGGGACGCCCTATACAGGATACCTCCATGGAGTTCACGTGTGGCACTGGAATAACGAGACCTATTACTTGACTAATTACAGATCTGACCACCGACTTAGTCAGGTGCAATGGAGTATTCTTCATATGCCCTGGCGTGTTTCCCTGGATCGGTTTAGAGGCGCACTGAATCGATCCACGGAACTAAATGTAATTGTACAATCTCATAGGTCCAACGTTTCCAGACTGCTCGTGTCCACCGTTGTGGCTCATGGAAGGGTGTTGCATGCCGCCAAGATGATACAACAAGATTCAGCTTATCATTGGTGGGATATCTTCTCGGGAATGTCTGTGTCAGCACGGACATCTTTTGTGCCTCCTTTATTGGTTTTAATAAGTATTATTATCTTGCTCACGCTATGCAATGTATTAACTTGTTTTTATGTTAGACGGGTGAAACGAGACTTAACCCGTACTCTCTATAATGCTGCTTTAACATGAAAATCACGCTATATGTAAGAGACGGGTGGTTTGGCCTAGAACACTTTGAAATAACCATAAATCCGAGTGTACCAGGACACCATTGGCATTATATGTATTGGGTAAGTGGAAATTACTTTTACAGGGTGCGGACCTTCCTAACTCGAATGGAACTCCTTAACCATGCAGTAACAACCACCGCCGAACATTACTGGGAGTTTGAACACCCTCGACATGGACGACAATGGTTTGTTTTGGATGCGTTTGGTCATAATGGTCACTATTTCCAGAACTGAAAGTGTTGGTCAGGTCAGGCCAGGGGGTGGAATGTAAGGAACATTTTTTTTTTTTTTTTTTTTGTTTGTTATTTTGTTGTCCTGATCTGACCAAACATGACTACATAAGTAAAACTTGGTTGATTGAATGTATTGGTCTGACCAGGCCAAGGGGTGGAATGTAAGGAGAATTATTGTTAGTTGTCCTGGTCAGACCAAACATTGGTTATGTAAGATGTTTTTCTAATTGTTCGCTTATATCTGAGAAAAGTCTTGTTATTTCGTTAGTTCCTGAGAAAAGTCTTGTTATTTCTTTCGTGTGCCTGAGAGTTTTGTGTGCCTGAGAGAAGTTTTTGTTATTTTGTGAGTAGAGCTGGGAAAAGTCTGTTGTTTTGATAGCATGTTCTGAGAACGGTTCCTGGTTTACAAAACATGTTTTGTACGTCAGGATCTGTTCCCAAGAGCAGGGTCTGTCTGTGGGGTGGGGTTGGCCCCCCCATCTCACACACGGCCCTTGTACGAGAGAATATAGCGACGGAAAGTCTCTGTCCGGGTCAGAGTCAGCTGCGGGTCACGTACGGACGCCCAGCAATGTTGGAAGCTGCTTTTACCGGGACTGTTTGGCTCTCCAGTCCGTGTGTCAACGGTAAGGATGGAACGCTTCTCCGATGGTTGTTTGGAGCTATGCTCTGCAGGGGGTGAACGACACTATCATCCTAGCATCATAGTAAATGAGAATAATGCCTGTTTGATAAACTGAAGCTTGTGTGAGTAATGCCTGTTTGATAAACTGAAGCTTGTGTGAGTAATGCCTGTTTGATAAACTGAAGCTTGAATAATGCCTGTTTGATAAACTGAAGTTTGTGTGAGTAATGCATTTTTGATAACTGAAGTGGCTGACTTTGGCTGTGCGCTGCGGGGGACACAGGTTGGTCCTTGCATCACAGTAGATGTGGTTTATGTATATATGAAAACCAAAGTGATTGATCCTGTTAGAATCACAGTGAGTGTGATTTTGTGTGTGCGTGAAATGTAGTTAACCAAAGTGAGAGACACTTTGGCTAGTCAGTGTTCTTTTGTGTGTGAAAGTGTGTGAAATACCTGTATAATATTCTATATGCTTCATTCATATAATCCAAGTTATATTCTTTGTGTGTGTTTTGCCTATATAACCAAATAGATTGCTTATGCTATGCTTTGCGTAAAATAAATATATATATATTGTTCATCAGAGTCTGTGTGTGCTTTCTGTGTGCCTACCTCCAACGAACCTTAAGAAAATTTCACACAACATTTATTATTACTATAACTTTTTATTCATATTTCTATTCATCTTATTTTTCCTATTTTTATTCTTACTCATTTTTGATTCTTTATTTTTCCAGCACTTCCTTTGTCTTTGTGCTTCCTGTTGAGGAGGACAACACTTACTCCAAATTACTTATTTGCACCGACAACGGTTTCCAATCCTGCTTCTCTTTATTTTTCTCGATTCTCCCATCATTATCTCTTGTTTCCCGGTCAAAGTCTCCGTCCGTATTTCCCTGTCTAGACTCCAGAGGTTAACAGTCAGATCCTATTCAGTTGTCGTTTCCTATCCGTCAACCTCGTTGGGGTTTCGGAAAAACAACCCTGAATCTGGATCGAGACACCGTTTCCCTCGAATCTCTCCCTCTCGGAGACAAGCACACTCAGTTTGTACTCACTGTTATGCAGACGTTGTCCGTCTGGGACTTCGGGGACCTCCACTCCCCGGGCCTCCAACCCAGTCTACAGAAACCGCCCTTTCTGGATTTCTGTCAACTCGTCAGCTGGCAGCGGGGGCAACCACCTGAAAGTTTCACTATACTCCCTTCTTATTAGGATCAACTCCTTGATTTGAATCAAGTTCAACTGCAGAAATGTCGGCAACAGGTTTTCTGCTCACCTTTTACTTGTGCCCAGCCAGAGTTGATCCATCCAAGAAGGACAGGAAGAGAGCTCCGTCCACTTTTCCTGGAGTCTTTTCCCATCCCGGACGAGCTACCAAAATGTTGAAGCCCAGCTTCAGAGTTCTTTGATAGGAAAGAGACACACTTGTTAAACATCAGCATCCAATTTTTAACCCTTTATTAACAGAGAGAATAGGAATACACTTTTCATCAAACTCATTTTGACAGGTGCCCTTTGACCCCACATCATCAATCAAACTATGTTGACAGGTCCCCATTGACCTCTGACCCCTAAATTCCTTTGAGATGACTCAGCAATTCCACATAAACGTTATATAAACCTTATATAGATTTAATATAAACTTTATATAGATTTAATATAAACCTTTTGTCCTCACAGCTTTCACACGCCTCTGAGGAAGATTCACATTTCGATCCATCCAAACCCCCCTTAGAGGAAACACGAGTCCTCAGACTGACCAAAAACATAACTTTATATAGACTTAATATAAACTTTATATAGATTTAATATAAACATAACATAAACTTTATGAACTTTATATAAACTTTATATAGATTGAATATAAATTTAATATAAACTTTCAATCCCTCTCTGAGGAAGATTCAGATTCCAAACCGACCAGACCATCTCTCAGAGGAAATTTGAGCCAAGACACACGGGCGCACACACACACACACACACACACACACACACACACACACACACACACACACACACACACACACACACACACACACACACACACACACACACACAAATTGCATGCCGCCATTATTTTCACTCTTCGATTAAAACAACCACAACATGTACAGGGTTGTCAGCGACGATAACTTATTTTGACTATTTAAATAAGATTTATGGTCGGTAGGTATTCAAAAATAAAATACTGGATAATGCTGTCTGAAGCAGACACACAAGCATCCCTCGTCTTCACCAGGACCGCGTGCTACCGCTAAGGCGCTGCTACTGTGAAAAAAAAAAAAAAAGTCAGAGGATGCAAGTTTTTCCGTGAGCGCTTCACTATTACTGATTAATCTGGTTAAGCATGAGCGCTTTTTCCAGCAAACGTGTTGTTGGAATGCATGTACATGGTAAACTTGTTTATCCCAGCTCATCCTCACAGGGCTGTCTCCTTAACATACACACTAAAAGCAAGCCATTAAAACGGGAAACTGCTAAAGAAACTATCGAATGCAATGTCTTTGGGGTTTACAGACTACATATGGGCATTTGACTAACCTGAAATGTCTGGTATACAAGGTTTCACTCGCCTTACACACCAATGGTACTGCTTAAGTTTTTCATGTAATGTCAGTGAAATTGTAACTGTTAAGTGTTGACAGCTCTGTATGTAGCTCGCTGTTGGGTCAGAGTTGGGCATGATTTTGAGCGTACTCCACCTGCTAAGGCCAAACAAAAGAGCTAAATGTCTACTTCGGATGAGATAACTGTTAAACATCTTGGGAAGAGGTTTTTACACGGGCAGTAAAACTGTTAACAACAGAAAAAGTAAAGTCAGGTCTGGCTTCTGTCATTACCGGTCGAATTCATGTTGGAGTTTCCTGGAAGCAAGTCTTGTGTCGTCCCATCCACAGCCTGCATCCCAACCTAAGGGCACCAGGGATGAATGAAATTGCACAGTTTTTTTCATTGCACAGAAGGTCACAAAATTAGATTTTTACACGTAATACGTGCAAAACACATTGACTAACCTTTTTAAAGGTATGTGTGGATGACTGCACCCTGCTGTGAAGGAAGGTGCATATGCATTTTATGAACTTACCCCGCTGAAACGTTCAAACTCTACAATACGATTAACAAGTGGCTGCACGATCCTTAATCTATCTTCATCCATTGCAAAGTAACTCAACATGCACTAAGTGGAGTACAGAGTTGGAAAAACCGATAACAAAGAACCACACAACCTTCCAGTGAAGACAAACCAGTCCACTGGGCACGGGATATGCGTATTTAAACGATACAACATGGATTTGCGCACCGAGTTTGTTTTTTCCCTGGACACACAAATATCCCTCAAACTAAACCGTTTTTCTCCAATGCTGATTGATTTTTAAGCATTTTTAAGGAATCCTGCAGCGAACTTCTGAATGTCTAGCCTCAAGAATTTGGAATATCTTACGTGGGATGAAATGCTCACCCATCTTCAAGTTGATTTGAAGGAAACGTGTGTAGGAGAACTCATACAAATGTTTTTGTTTGTCTGTTTTTGTTAAAGGACCCACTATTTCACCCGCACAGGACAAACCGACCAGTAATAATTTTAACCCGGTTGCCGAGACAGCCTTCAGCACCCAGGTCGGCAACAAAAGCTGACCGCAGGCTGTCATGGAAATCGTTCCTGACAGCTGACCTCCAGAAAAAAGTTGGCCAGCTGAAGGTGGCAGTTAGCGAGATGTAAGGAAAAATGTGACTGATAGCCCCGCCCATCGACGCAAACGCAAGTCTGGAGATGATTCTGTGCCTCCTTCTGTGTCTGTGTTCTATAGTTGTGTGTGTGTGCCAACAATTATAAATACTATGGTAAGATCTCGGCAACAGTTTCATAACTAATGGTAAGTGTAGTCGTGGTGTTCATAAAAGATTGATGTAGACTAAATTTGAAAATAATTAAATATAGTTTTCTAATAGCGTTCTTCCATGAAAACAGCTTTCTGCTGACACTATCAGCATCTGGAAAAGTAAAAATGAGGTTCATGTGGAAGTGCTCGTCTCCAGCTCCTTGACTGGCCCCTTAGGCAGGTCCGAGGGCGCCATGTGCAGCGGTGCCTCCCCCAGATGACCTGTTCAGACACCCCTTGACTGGAGGCTATCTTAAATTTTTATTATTATCATTTTTATTTGTGACTGTCACATGTTTGTGTTTGCACTGAAATGGCTGAAAGACGTTTGAGGGTTTCTGTCTGAATACGGACCCCAGGACGGGAACGCCGGGAACACACCTGTCAGTGTTACTGGATTGTCTCAGAAAAAGGTCGGACACTTTACCGCAAACTTTTGCAGCTTTACAAACTGTTGTAGAATGACATTTTCAACAGTTTTAATGTTGATATTGGGACTACAAACAGCTACATCACCTGTACGCTGCCACCCTGATCCCTTGAAATCTCCTCCGTCGGAGATGTAGAAGATTCCACTCCTGCAGGTGGAAACTCTACAGTTCCGGTTACATTTCCAATGTAGAAGCACTTGGATCGATAGGCTGGGCAGCAAACACTCGTCTTTCTTCAGATAGATCTGATTAAAAGACAGAGAGATCTTAGGCTTTCCATAAAGAGCACGGATGGCAGTCCAAATAAATATTTAGCACGACAAACTATGGCAAAGGCTTTCTTCCTGTCCAACTAACAAAGAAGTTGAGGAGTCAGTGAACGTATTTTAGTAAGACATAACACCTCTCATAACCCTATTGACATCAAATACTTACTACTGAGATTTAACTTAAATCTTTGTTTCAGAATATGAATGTACGCTGACTGGCCAAACAAATAGGCACCACCTGGATTTAACAGCAATCTTTTAAACATCTCTGCTCTCATCAAAGTTAGAAGCGGTCCAACAAAAATTGGAGTGCGTGACTTTTTTCTGGCCAGCCAGTAAACATCGGTAGTGCCGTGTACTGAGCAGCCACTCAGAGGAACCTTTTACACCGTATCTTTATCAGTATCGATGAATCTTTGCACCAACCCTGGCTTGTCCCTTGCAGATTCGATATAAAACTTTACCTCCTCAGCAGGCAAAATCCTTGCTTTCCTTTTGATCATTTTGCCTCTGTAAAAATAGTTTGAAAGCATTACACGAGGATCCTAGATAACTAGGAAACCAATTAGGAGTCATTTTGTATTTTCATTGGTGTGTGATCTCTGTGTGTGTGTGTGTGTGTGTGTGTGTGCGTGTGTGTGTGAGTGCTCACCGAGTGCTCACCAAGTGCCCAGATGGATTCAAGTTGGCACAAACCATTGATTTAACACACTCGGGCTACAATGAATAGCTTACAACCATTCTTTAATGTAGATGGACTAATACCCTGTGGCGAGGGAAAGATAAGAGATTTCAAGGAAAGAAGACACCGAAAGGTTTCTCAAACACCAAACAAGTTACAGCACATTGTAGAAGCTCCTGTTATATTGTGTTAATCTAAATTTTATCGGGGTTTATTTTCCAATAAACTGAAATCTCTGTTTTTTTCCCTCCAAAGCCAATTTGAATGCTTTATAATCTGAGAGACTTTCACTGATGCTTGACACTTCTCCACATTTGTCGTGAGTAACCAGGATAACGGAAGAATTATTTACAAGCACAAGCAACTGATTGAGCTTGAAAATCACGGTCACGGTTTTTTTTTTTTTACACTGACCAGCTATAAACAGTCTTACTTTGATCTTGCTTTTCGCTCTTGGCCTCAGACTCGTGGTTCTCTTCTCCACTCGGGAAACAAATAATCCACTTTTTCCATGTTCAAAACCAGCGACTCCTGAACGTCTCATCGGCGGCGAACTTTAAAAGGCTCCGCCGCACAGTGCTGCGCATTTCATTGGATGAAAGCGTGGACATGTGGTCCCTTGGATGCGTTTTGGTGTTCATGTACGTTAGAAAACATCTCTACTCAATAAATTCTGAATATGAAACTCTTAAGGCCATTTTACAGATGCAAGAACAGCCTCCTGACTTTCTACTGAAAAAAGGAACTAAAGTAAAGCATTTTTATAACAAGATCAAAGGGTCTCTCAACCATAAGTTTACACTCAAAACATCAGACGAGTATTATCGGGCATTAAAATATCATCCAAAGGTCCACCACGGTGTTTATAAGAGCATCAACAGTCTTGATGACCTGCCAGAGATGAGAGAGATGATTACAAACCCAGATGAACAGAAGGATACACTGGAATTTATAAACCTGTTGAAGAAGATGCTGCATGTGGATCCAAGGAAACGGATCACCCCCAGAGAAGCTCTCAAACACAGTTTTATAACCATGGAACACTTCTCTGGTTGTAACGATAGCAGCTATGTAAAATCAGCTCATAAAACTATCCAAATGGCTCAGTTTCAGAAGCCAGCAGTTGAGCAGTTTCAAAAATACATTAAAGTTGAACATGAGGAAACACAGTCTAGTGAAACAGCAGAAGACAGTGAAGATGAATCATCACAAACAGAAACTGACACCAGAACAGCTTCTGCATGCTCTGAAACACTTTTACAGGGAAGTTGCTCGTCTGCAGTGGCCACTGAATGCTGTTGTAGTCTTTTATTACTTTCTCAGTTCCTTGTTGGAGTTCAGGAGCTGCTTGGACAGTCAGATGGAAATTCCTTTCCCATCTAGAGCAGTTATATGATATCAAAAGAAATGCAACGGTTCAAGTCTTCTAGTAAACATGTAAAAGTTTACATCAAATAAAAAAGATCTGTGTTGGAGGGAGTTTTGTTGACAAGAACTGATGTTGACTGTTGCAGGAACCTTCACAGACACTTTTCATGTAGTGAACAGAAGCATCTTTGAAGTCACAATAAAACACGTGTTTGCAGTAAAATGTCTGTTAATCTGTACCTGTTGATTCTAACTCTAACAGTTGTAAAAGCTGGTGCACCGTCACGGCTGTCGTGGTCCCCAAAAGAACATCTACTCACTTTACAACACTTCATTTCATCAGACTTTCTCTGAATAAAGTCTCTGATGCCCAAATGTTCCAGGAAGACACCGGAAGAGGAAGTGGTCTTAAACAGGAATCAAACCTCTGCGCTCAGCTCCGTGTTCAATGTGGGAAAGTGGAGATGTGATGTTTCCTTGTGGAAAAATCAGTGTTCCAGATATTTTCTACAAAATGCAAAGTTTCAAACTGAGTTGGAGAAGCAACAAAATTCACTAAATTCAATAACAACACTGACAGGAAACGTTTGATATCACATTCCTGGTGACTGGACTTACGGTCTCCATGGCAACGAAGAGGTCCCACATTCCTGAGGAAGACCCGTGGACGTCACCCAGGACCAAAGATCTGACCGGGAGGGACTCCTAACAGGTCAACAGACCAGAGTCATGAATCCTGGACAGCAGGAAAAGGATGGAGAGGAAGAAGAAAAATGGAATAAGCAGAGTTTCAGGAGACAGAACTCCTGACAAAAGGTACAAAAAGCTCCACCCCAGTGAGTCTGCACTTGTCCTCCACCTGGACCTCCAACCAGCAGCTGCGTGGACGACCATCTGAAACACACACTTCAGTCTCTTCAGTCACCTTGGACCATTTCTGCATTACTTCTCCAGTAAAAACATCAGAACCATTAAAAAGATCACACCACATTTGTGTAAAGTGTTTCAAAACAAGCTGAAGAAGGTTGCTGGATCCTCTCCATCCTCGTCCTCCAGCGGCGCCTCCTGACAAAAAGGTGGCGGGATGAGACGTTGAGGATCCGTGAGTCCAATGACGTTATTAAAGAAGCTGAAAAAGGAGGACAAAAAGGTTTTTTCAAGTTGAACTATAGCGATTTAAAAATATAGCACATGTAATATCTAAAAATCATATAAATTCTTCCTGCATAAACATCTTAAGGTGCACAGCAACCGGACATCTGCAGCGTCTTCTTTCTCAGTGGTTTTGCATGGTCTTGTCCATCACTGGACCCCATCCAAGACTCTGCCTTATTATCTTTTCGTTCTCCTGATGTGAATTCCTCCAGCTGCATCAGCATGTGTGATACTGTGTTGGCCAACCACAAAGCAAATGTCTACAGCATCATTGAAGTTAAGAATTTGTTTGAATTGATCAGTGATGCAGACTCTACACTCTTGAGGTGAACACCAGCTGATCTTGGAGCACGTGGATCAGTCCAGGATTCCCTTGGTACATGTACCACCGAGTACTGTCTCTGACAAAACTCAGCCATCCAACAAAGGTGTCCAGAAAGTTGACAGTTACAGCCCTGATCAGACCACCTGCTGACAAAATACAGAATGTCATGTGTCTGAAGATAGTTCACATGTGGAGGAGCAGCCTTCGGACCAGTGACTGTTTCCTGGGGAGGCGCTGGCCTCCTAAACCAGGGATTGTGGGTTCAAGTCCCATCTGGGGTCTTTCACTTTCAATGCAGCATTTTCACATTAAATATTAAAACAACAATCTTGTTAAGACAAAGTTAATGGTTCAGATCTAAGGACTTGAAAAATTACACTTCTGGATTCACTTTTAAGAAAAACTCATCAGTGGGAGAATCATCTTCTAGGTCCACGTATATCTGACTTATTCAACAAATCCCACCATCACACAAATTCCCTGGAGGAACTTCTTCACTCCAACTTCTTCATTTGTGGAGCAACACTTCACACCATACACACACCACAAGCAGCCCACATTTACACAGCTGGAACATCCACACAAGCAGCCTGGAAACTCCACATCTTCTCTCAACTTACATGCACAAGCTTTCTTACAAAAAACACCCAGCATCTACTGATCATCTTACATTCTCATACTGGTGCAAAATATCTCTTCATTTTACCTGTTTTCCAGTGGATCAAACTCCTGTTTGGACTGGACTACTACAGATCCCACAGTGAGCTCAGGACCAGACTAAAGAGAGGACGTTTTGGGCTCAACCTTTATAACTGACTGGAGACCAGCAGAGAATCGTCCCCCCGAGACCCCAACCGGATCACTGGGATCACTTCAGTTCAGGGGTCACACTTAATCTCACTAGTTTTTTAAAATGTACTTTAATATGTATTAAAGTGAAACCGCTGCAGGAGACGTCACAGTTGACAGTCACCATGTCGGGGAAAGAAACTCTTTGATGACGCTTCCTTCAACATCACAAGCTACTGACCTCCATTTGTCCTTCAGCTGATACGACGACTTCTTGATTTCCGTCTGCATGTTTGCAGGAATATTCACTCAGACATGTGTTGTCTGTCATCCACTGCATCACAACATCCTCTTAAAAAGAGACCTCAGACTTGGAGAGGTTTGAAATCCTCTGTTTTAACCACAGACCATGAAAGTACTTTGTCCAAATAAGGTGAAACACTGTTTTGTTTCCCAAATTGTTCTTCCAGCAAAGCTTTTGCCTTTTGAAGTCCCCTGTCTGCAGACATTTGTTGACAGCTTCCAACAAGTTCTCGTGGTTCTCCCCTTGTGTTCTGTGACAGAAAATACAGATCCCAGTATCATCTGACAGTTCTTCTACATCGTCCTCAAAGACTTTCATAAAGACATGATAACAGTCACGTTTTCATGTCACTTTTTCACTAAAGACAAGAGAAACTCTGAATTTGTGATAAAGGTGGTGTTGCTGGTGTTTCCATTGAACTGTGTTTTTCTTTACTCTGACTGACTAGAAAGATGCTGATTCACAGCAGCTGGAACATCAGTGTCATTAACTCCCGTTGTTAAGTTCAGTTATTAGTTAGTATAGTGGACAGTATCTCTGTCCACCACACAGAAGACTGGTGTTCACTTCCTGACGCAGCAGCATCAGTGATGAACTTCTTCTAAGATTAATCTGCTGTGAATCTTCCAGTGGATTATCTGATCTGTTCACCTGTAAACTGGTCAGTCCTGATCCAGAATTCCAGCTTTGTCGGCTCAGCCCAGGAACATTTTACACGTGAGACAAACATAATCTACAAGTCTGTCACTCACTGACGTTTCCTAAACATGGCACTTATATATTTTCTGAAGTTTTAAACATATTAAAGTAAAATAAAGACGAGTTGTGAGCTCTTATTCCTCCACCCGCCACGGCGGTCCTGTAGACTGCAGTCATTTACACCGCAGGTGGTCCCAGCGGACTCTGAGCTGGACCCCAGCGGAGAAAACTCAGAAACGTCTGCTGACACAGCTGTTAGTCCTACGATGTCCAGCGAGGTCGGGAGGGGTTCTGCACAGACACGAATCTGAGGATATTTTGTAGCCTGATCTGAAACCAGTCAAGTAACCGATCCATTCAGACTGAGACGCATTTGTGACGGATGTTGGATTTTTCCCTGTGCTTTTGGATTGATGTGGAATAACGCTGTCAAATTCCCACAATTAATATAAAATCACATTTGATCCTGAATGTCATTAATGACGTCACAGCGGAAGATGGTTGTGGAGGTTATAAATAGCTGATTGGACCTAATCAGGATCAATTGTTTCAAAGAAAATCTCTCAGTTTTGAAGCCAGCTGGAGTTTTCATTTAGTTTGGATGTGAGGATGTGATGTTATTACAGAAAGTTCAGCTGTTAATTTGACAAGAAAATGCAGTTAGAAATGAAGGAGAGTCAGAACTGATCAGATACTCAAAGGAGTCTGAGGTGAGTTGGTTTCATTGTTACTCTCATTTATTTTAACGACTGTTACAATGAGTGTTTAATGTTGTTCCATGTTACACAGAAATACTTTATTGTAATGACTGTAAACTTGTAGAGGATTTAAAGTGAAGCAGGAAGAAGAGCAGTGTCGTATTTCAGAGAAAAAGATTCATTTTATTTGAACAAAGTGTTGATAGTAAACAGTTATGAACAGTGGTCACAAATAAAAATACAAACCTGCCTCTAACTTGGATTAACTGTCAATCACAGAAGTCTATTAAAATAACAAACAATTACATATGAGTTGTTTTATGATATTCATATTTTTTTTGCCCTTGTTTGCACATATTTTAATGGTTGATAGCAGGTTGCTAGAACCCAAGAGTTATAAATATGCATTTTAATCTTGCAACTGAGGGTTTTTTATGTGTGCAAGTGTGTTCCCTTCACCAGCCCTCATAACAGTCTATTTTTTATTGATCCCTGGAGAAAAGAGAGAGAGAAAAAAAAACAAAGAAAGGAAGAGTAAGAGAAGGGGGGTATAAATATTGTGCCAAAGAGCTACAGTATAAATATATATTGTGGTACACCTGAGTATAAATTAGATACCGGAGTCATTATTGCCATGTGCAGTTACATGCCGCTGTATATAAACGCTGTTTCCCGAGTCCCTGTATTCACCTGTACATAAATACATTTATTTACCATGTGAATTTATATACACTCTTGTACAATCTTATTCATTACAAGCATTCTTACTCATAGATATTTCTGTACCCATTAAAGTACACATATACAACTATACTTATTACTATCCATATATGTATAAATACACACATGTCCACATACACACATACACACATAAACACCCACAACCACACAAGTCCGGTCCCCCACCAAACCCTCACTCATGAGGACAGAAGGATGTTGGGTGTTTGTGGTCTTCAGCTGAAACCCACCTTTTTCCTTTCCAGAGCTTCTGAACCGTGACAGAACCGCCGTTCAAAACTCAGCAGTTAGTTTACTGCAGTTGTGTCACGTTTACTATTTTTCACCAAACGTACATCAATATTGGCAACATCAACCTACATTCAGCTGAACAAGTATGACTGGGAATCAAGTCAAAACTTACTTATAAATCACATTTAAAACAAGTTGACCAAAGTTCTGTTCAACTGATCAAAAACTGTCAACAATAATAATTGAACTAAGAACAACAAATCTGATGGAGTAATAAAATAACAGCATAAATCAGAAGTAAAACAGCATTTTTATGATCATTGTTTTATTTTATGATATGAAGTCCTTCTTAGTGTGGTGGACAGTATCTCCACCTGTCATGCAGAAGTCTGGCTGTTGATTTCCTGACCTCATAACGTAATTGAGGCCCCAGTTGTTTCTGGAAGAGAAATCACCATGGAGACGAGGTACCTGAGAGGTTAAGTTGATGGATGCTGATCCATTTGCTCCGTACACAGACGTGAACAGGTTGGTGTCTAAACATCACAGCGAGGTGGAACAAAGCTGCTTCAGAGGGAGAACCAACACGTTGTGTCAACAGGGTTTTTGGAACAAGTTCAAAAGTTCTCATGGAGGTTCTGTGGCTTAGTTGGTTAAAAGCGCCTGTCTAGTAAACAGGAGAGCCTGGGTTCATATCCCAGCAGATCCTCTGAACTAAACAGTCTTGTGGAGACAGAAACAAATAAACATCTGGGATGTGTGAACTCCATTTCAGGCAGTGTTTCCCACTTTGTTGTAACTCAGTACTTTGTCAGCATCCTGACTGACAGGAGGAACTTTGACAATCTCATCATTTCCATCCAATCCTGATCATTCAGAAAACACCTGATCAGACCCACTTCTGATCATGTGATCGGGTGGTGACGTCACTAACTGGAAAGTAAAAGCAGTTTTCCTTCAACAGTCAGCGGTAGTGTGGCCGAGCGGTCCAAGGTGCTGGATTTAGACTCCAGTCTCAACAGAGGCGTGGGTTCAAATCCCACCACTGCCATCAAGTAAACATTAGATTTGGGAACAAAGTGACTGACAGAGAGAAGACAAACCCAATTAACCACATGTGCTACTGGAGGATGTTCTGCTTGTGTTTTGTGAGCCTTTTGCAGAGTCTGGGCAGCGCGGCTGACCAGCTGGTTCAGGAGCTGCTGCTGCACACCTGCTCCTCATGTTGCACCCTTGAAGAAGGATGACCCCGATGAGAGTGGATGTTATATTTGCCTTCAGTGAACTCAGTTTAATACGCAGCTTCTCTGGAACACAGACAAAACACACAGTGAACACGTCTGTCTGGGTGTGTTTCATACTGCAAGTGGCCCAGCAGACTCCGCTTTTCTGTCCTGCTCAGTAAAGGATCCTCCGTCTTGTGGCGAGTCAGAAGAACAGCAACACGTGCTCTCCAAGTGGAGTGCTGAGCGTTATGGGGATGGGAACACAGTTAAAAAATCATGTAACCCCTGGGGAAAACCCCAGCGGTCAGCGTTATTGTTTGTGTCATGTTATTGAATAAGTTATTGTTTTTGGTGTGATTTGAAAAAAAAAAAAAAACTAAATAAGTAAAAAGAATGTGTATAAATGTATAAATGTGTAAATGTAAATATCTGTTAAGAGATGGGGACTGCCTGACTATGTCTGATGGGGTGGGCTGGAGAGAGGCGGAGGAGGGAGTGACGAGAGAGAGAGGCGGGGTAGTTGCACCGCGAGTGGACTTGGACGGAAACTCCATAAACAAGGAGAACGGAGGTTTTTTTTGTGTGTTTTTTTTTTTCCCTGGTGTGAGCTTCTTCTGGTTCGACGCGGAACGGGAGCTGGAGCTGCCGGGTCTGGGTCAGCGAAGAGCGGGGCCCGCAGGGACGACAGCAGCAGAGCTAGCGAAGCCAGAGCCGGGTCCGGGTCAGCGAAGCGGGGAGCTCGCGGACAAGGGAGTGGACCAGCGGAGGTTCAACGAGTGAGAGAGGCGCGGACGACACCGTTCGCATCTGGAGGGTGGAGTACCACCTTGGAGACGGCGGCATCGGGAGGTCGCCATCGTGTGTTCCCGGAAGAGTGCTGCAGTTACACAAGGTCTGCCATCTTGTGTTCTTCACGGAGCGTTCCGTCGTTCCTGTTCCGAAAACGGAAAGAAGGGAGTTGGGAGCTTCCTTCGACTATAGTTGCACCACTAGCGTGTGGACCGACTGTTGCGAGGAGAGAAACTGTTGGGTGTTTTCCTGTTCCACCCACCCTACTGCTTCCACAAACAGCAACAGAGGTACTGATTTTTTTTATATTTTTTTTTGTTTATGTTTGGCCGGCCATTTTCTTTGGGTTTGGGGAAATTCCATTATTGGTGGGCCCACTTACGGTTTGGTTGATTCAGTTGTGGTGAAGAAGTTTACATGGTATCTTGGGTTAAGTTTCCTTTCAGGTTTGAAATAAATGTTAAGTTTGCACTGAGGAGTTCTTTTGTCAGTTCTTTTTGGGGTTTGGAGTAGTAAGTATTGTAAGGAGAGAATATGAAACCGGGGAAGACACGTGGTGTGATAATTGTCTGAGAGGAGAGTAAGTATATTAAAGAACCTAGGGCGTTGTATACCGGGCAAGTATATAAAGAAAGCGCTACAATCATAAAACTAAAGAAACACCAATATAAGAGCAGAAAATATTATAAGGATGATGACTCATTTTACGAACACTCATTTCTTGGACTAACATTCATTTCTTCTCCTTACACTCTCCCCTAAAAATTAAAAGGCAAACCGACTACGTCAAAGTGTGACATTTCTTCTTGCATTCAGGCAGGTCACATCTACACAGGAGTCAGAGTTGAACAGAAGTCTAGAAGAAGACATGACTGTTGCCACAGCATCTCATATGACCGGTGTCTCCCACTGCTGCCACATGCTTGTATCTGCTGTTGTGCACGATGACAGTCCACTGCGACATCCATCACTCCACGGGTATCTGCATCCCTCTGACTGAGGCGTTTTAACGGAGTTCTCACCTCCTATTTAACATCTGGGACAGGAGCCTTTGCTACCCGTGACTTGTTCCCCTCATAACAAACTCATTTCTATTCCATCTTTGAGGAAAACACCTAAAGGTCTCAACGTTAAAGGATGTTGTTGTCTTGACAGTAATGAAAAGTCTGAACTGAACACGTTCTACTAACGTTACTGACATTTATCCTACATCTGTATAGAACGTTTCAGTCAGATGTCATAGTAGGCCGACCGTACTGATGGGAAGTAAACCTCAACTTTGGTTGTTTCATTCTGAACAGATACTTTCTCTTCTCGTTAGCTGACTGTTTGTTAGTGACCATCTTCTTGACCACTGCTGTCAGTTTCAGGCTGAAGACTGAGTTTCCATCTTGAGAATATTCATTCCCGTGTGTCTCAGTGTCCTCACTAAGCCGGTCCCTCCCATTCTCTGGTCCTGGTATCCTGCTGCAGTGTTCCCTGGATCAGTTTGTGGCTTCATTTCCCCTCTGATGCTGGACACCTTGTTCCTGGTGATCTGTTGTCCATCCTGTGATGCCTCTCCGGTCATCATCATCCTCTGAACTGTGCGCTCGCTCCTTTTTAAGATGTCAGCAGATATGATCAGTAGTGTCAAAATTCAAAATGTAGACAGAGTTTGTGAAAAACACAAAGTGAATCCCATAATTCAAAGCTTCCAGAAGCACCTTTGGCAGCAACATCTTGAAGTAACTGTTTCCTGGAATGACGTCAGTGTCTCACGTTGGTTTGGTCCACTCTTCTTTTACAACATGGCTTCACTGAGGTTTGTGTTTATTCAGTTATTTTAACGTCCCGCCACAACATTTGAGTTGGTTTGAAGTTCTACGTCTGCAGAGACGATCACACCTGCTGATGATCGATTGATCGACTGCATCTGATCAGCAGCACCTGGCTGCTTCTGACCCTGTTAATCCTGATGAAGCAGACAGACTGAACTTAAATTATTAAAACAGCACATTGTCATGTTTTATGTCATATCTGAGTTTGTATTTACTTCATGTAAAGACGGACTAGAAGGACCAGAGACCTGGATTTTAGTCTTTTAATGTCCTGATATGTAGAATATTGGAAGTGAATCAGTCTTGTTTCTTTTTTCACATAATTGTGAATAAAAAGTTCTGCTGTAGATTTATTTTGAAGCAGGTTTTGTACAAATCATTAGACATGTTGCAGATATTGAACACATGGTGGCGCCGGCCTCCACCGTACACTGACTCACCTCCTCCAGCGGACTGTGGACATGCCGGACCAGCAGTTAGATGGACGCTATATTCCCACCGTCTTGGAGGAAACCAGCAAATTCTTCAACCTAAAGGAAACAGTGGAATGTCATTAATTTCTCACAAATAATTTCTGTATTTTAGTTCCGTTTATGTTTCATAAATCATGACATAGTGTATTATATCACATGCTGTTTATCATCTGACTTTATACAAGATCTGATTAAGCTCAGATGTTTTAATCTACACAGAATCACAGAATTAAAATATATTGTACTTTATGAGATGACGGTACATTTAGATTCCAGACTATTGCATTAATCTATGAACAAAATGAAGTGAGACGTTGGCAGGATTTACTGGCATTAAGTCAAACGTGGAGAAGCTTTCAGGAGGAGCTCTGTGTGGTGCTTAAAATAAAGAATAAGTGTGATACAGAAAACACCAGATGAGCTCCTCTGGGGTAAATGTTTGGTTTGTCCATCCTGATTCTACACTGCAGTGGAGAGTAGAAAATTCAATTTTCCCAGCTGCTTCTCTCTTTGAGAAGGCAGATTTCTTTGCATAATGTGATTTCCATCCAGGTGAGCTGACTGACATAATCCACATGAGACTAACATGATCTAGGAGCTTCATGCTTGTGTTGTGTTGTTGTTGTTTTTTTTACATCAGGAGAGACCACTTTGGGCTCATTTATCTTCTTGTTTTCCTCCTTTACATATTGATGCACAGCAAACATGTCAAACTCCAGCCCACCACCTCATTTTACTTGGCCCGCAAGAGCATGCAAAGATAATTATGTACTTACAATACAATTCTGTACTGATTTGGAGACATGGACCATAATGACACATCCCACAATACATTTAAATGCAATACAACAGTGTTCTGGACTACCTGGAGAAAAGTCACCGGACGAGCATGTAAACTTCACACCGAAAGGCTCCTGCTGGAATTTGAACAAGGAACCTTATTCCCATGAGGCAACGGTGCAAACCACCCAGCCACCCTTGAGGTTAAGTCATAAATTTGAGACAAAAATATCAAAGAAAAGAAACACGTATGAATAGGGAAGACAATTTAAAGGCAGCTGACATGAGTTTTTTTACATCAGGAGAGACCAGGAGCTCCCGGAGAAAACCTGCTGACTGAGATTTAAACAGTTTAATTTAATTTGAGTTCTTTTGTTCCACTTTGACTTCAGCTGTGTTTGGTCTGGTCTAGGTGCGGGACACCTGGTGATTTCTGGAGCTTTCGTTGGGTGAGGTCTTGTCTGTCTTTCTTTTTTCTGATTTCTTCAAGCCAAAAAAAAGCTTATCTCATCTCCAGAATGAAGGATTCTCTTTTGCTTCTTCTGCAGGAACGTCCTTCCGGAGCTGATCTTCAGCCAGTGTTTCAGCTGAGCCTTCAGATGGTCCAGGTGGGCTTGGAGACGCATCTCTCTCTCAGCAGAAGTCAGTTTTAGGGCGTTCCTCTTCTGGACCATTGCTTCATAGATGACGTCCTTGTCAGCTCTGATGTTGTCGATGAGCTGCAGGTTTTTTGTCACAGCTACAGTGTTTTCCTGTACTTGTTTGTGGAGATCCTGCTGCTCCTTTTCTGCCTCCTGTTTCACTGCTGAAAGCTCCTTTTAAAACCTGGAGCTGAGCTCTTGGTGTGAATCCTTGATCTGCT